>APFE030336418.1:0-20740 GCA_000404065.3 Pinus taeda
CAAACTCAATAATTTATATATTAATTACATAAATCGTTTCGGAAATATAAGTTATAAATATGATGTTTACGTTCTGAAACCTGAGAGGGCGATATACTTTATATAAAACGCAAACGTGGAAACGGACTTGAAATATCTGATTCACGCGTGGAAAACACACCTGCGCGGATTTTAAATATCTTATTCTCAATTACTCCGTGAGCTGGTTGAAGTATGGTTTCGTTTGAAGCACACAACGCACGTCAGTGTCGTACAGACTCCAGCTCATACTATGAACGGATGGCCAATCACTCTCCGTCCAGATTCGACGGCTCGGTGTGGTAGCACCACGTCTAGGAGTTAAGGGCGGTGGGTTTTCTTTCACTGCAGTGTCTAGGAATTAGTGGCGTTGGGTTTTCCGTTCTCCCATCACAATAAATTATTAAATGTCATAACTATGTTTTAAAAGACGATAGAGATATCTCTCCCCACAGAGCAACCACCTGGATACGGTTAGTATGATGACATTAGGATTTAGTAAATTTAAAACAGACACACTGTAGTCTGAAAAACAAAACAGGGATAGCATTAATGGTTTAAAATTTTGTGTATGAGATTTAAACACAATCAATATAACCCCATCCATTTTTCGTTTTTGCAGTACATTACTTTGCACCAGTCAAACTAGTTAGGACTACATGTGACCCTCCCTAAATGTGCTTTGCTTCCAAAACTAATTAGGACTAAATGTGACACCATCCTAAAACTAAAGACCTTCGACATGAAAAGATGGAGAAAATCAAAACTTCATTTTATGATTATTCTTTTCTACGCTTACCCGTCCCTCTTGTCCCTTAGCATTGACACACAATTGGAAACTCTTACCAAACTCCTCCCAATTCATTTATTGTTGGAATTGGAATCCACTAGCACTACAAATATTTGTTAAATTTTCGTAGTCGTAAACAATGATGATAAGGGAGGATCATTGTCGACTAATTTAAAAAACCCCTTATCATATCAACTTGGGTTTGGTAGTATTTATTTTGCCGCTCATGTCGGATGAGTTGTATGCCTTGATGCTGGATGCCTCTGTAGCCGATCAACATTTCTGTACGCCTTGATGCTCGATGCCTCTGTAGCTGATCAACCATTTTGTACGCACAGGCAAAACCTTGTTTCGTGGATCTTGTGTAGACCAACATCTATGTTCCAGGATTATTAACGTGTTTGATAAAGTAAGTTTAAATTAGTGGAGTTTAAACATTTTACATTTGGTTTTCTCTAGATATATTTAATGACCAATTCTAATTTTATCATAATTTGAATTTGTTGGAATTATATATTTGTGTTGTTGAGTTCGTACAATCCAAGTATTTTAGGGTTTTTTCAGGATGTTTTTAGGGTTTTTAATTCATTTATGCATTCAATAGTATAATTTATACAACCAAAAATTATGATTTCACCAACAATTGTTTTGCCAAACTTTAATGAGAATTGCCAAAATATAAAATGTTCAAACTCTACATTAGTATTGATGATGTTAATTATTTATTCCTATATATGAAATTGTCACAATCTAAAAATCAATGCCAATGGACAAGAACACTTCAATATAACTGCACCAACCATATACATTTTTCATTCTTGCAATGGATCCCTACCGAAGGTGAAACTAGGCCTGGCCAAGTTATGTTGGGTTCATCCTTATATAATTATCAAATTACAAGTTATATTCTAAAATTAGGCAGAGTTAGATGGGGCTTTAGTTGTAAAAGCAACGATCTCATCCTCAAACATTTTTGCCTCAAATAATAAGGGCAAGTTCATGGGTATTTTGAACCTCAAGGGTCGTAACCACCCACTAGCTCGTCACTTTTAAAATGATGTAGTGATGGTGAAGTTGGCGTAGGTATTTGTTCTTAAAACATTGTTCTTACATGTTCAAACCTCTTTACCCAAATTAATAGTAGAGGCAACCTTGGAACTCTTCTAAGCTTGTTTCGCACTATATATGCATTGAGTGAAACCGTTCCTCAAGGGTTGAAGTGGCCACCAACTCATCACTTTAAAGTGACATGTTGGAGGAGTAGGTTTGGGCTTGTGTTCTAAAAGCATTGATTTCATGTTTGAACCTCTTCACTACACATAATAAGGGCAAGCTAAGCTTACCAATCTTCTCAACCCATTCTAGAGCTTGGGTAGGGGCAAGCTAAAGTTACGAAGCTTCTCAGCCCATTCGAGAGCTTGGGTTTGTTGAGTGACAAATTGTTCCTCAATGGTTGTAGGTAGCCATTAGCAAACCACTTTTAAAGTAATAAAATTAGTGGAATTGGTAGGGTCCTTTGTTGTAAAGACATTGATATTACGTTTGAAAATTTCGAACCATAATAATCAGTGCTAGCGCTAGCTTGTGGCTCTCCAAATCCCCTTATGGATAGCTTGAGTGGCACATCATTCCATTAAGGTTTGTAATCGATCGTCAACAAGTCACTTTTAAAGCAATGTGCTGGATGATCATTAGTAATTACATGTGGTTTTTCATGTCAAAGACAATTGATTCCCATGAAATAAACCCAAAGTCATACCATATTCATTTTCACTTACACCTTGATTGGTTTCTTGGGAACTACTCTAATTCTTGGGTATTGGCACAACTAATAGGGCTTTTATGATGGTCCTCCCATACTTAATGTTGGTAGATTGCATAAAGCCATAGGCTAGTGAGAAGTTTGAAGAAGTTCCTTAATGCGATATGCTTATGTGGCTTTTGCATTAAATATCACTCTCTTCTTATGTTACACTAACTCTTGTATCCCTGTTGGTTGATCTCATTTATTTCCTGAACTCCTTGATGATGATACTTGCATAGACATGGTCTTTTCAAGCACGTTGATGGTTCATCTTCCACAATTCTTTGAGGACATTGCATGCCCTTTGGAGGGTCTTGGGGCCTTGAGATGACATGATGACTTGTTGATATGCTTCACCTTTGATGAGAATATTGAGCCATCTCATGATGACGTAGCACTTGATAATGATGATATACCCCTTGGACAGGTCGTGGAGCCACTTGCCTTGATCATGTCATGCTCTTACTTAAGGATGATGCATCTATGATAGGATCTTGCAGCGTTATGATGATACATCACTACACTTGAGCAAACCTAGCATGGATGACGATTTGGCACTTTCTTATGATCAGGGGTGAGTTTTGAGTGAGACAATGTACTCTTTTGTGAAGAGACATGAATTTTGGAACATTATTACACTACTCTAGAGGAAACATCACCCTCATTTGCTCACTTTCCCCACATTTTTTATGTTTATGGAGCATTTATTGAGAACAAATTGATGATTTAACATTCTTTTTTCATTGTAGAGGCATATTTGGGGACTGTTATAGACCTGTCAATCTTGTATCATGGATTTTTATGTGTTTTTATGGCTTTTAGTGGATGTTTACTCCGGTTTAGGAATAGTGTTTGATTTCCCCATATAAATAGAGTAAGCACTCTTCTTATTTGGATCATTGCTACTGCTGGAGATATACTACCGCTTGTCTACTCTTATACTCTTATCTTAGTTATGGATGAATAACTAGGGCGACCTCTTGGAGAGATGATTTGTGGATGATTTTTCAATCTTTATGGATGATTCATAGCTAGGGTTTTTGGATGAGAAATGAATTTATTAAGTGTTCTTTTTAAGCCTTGAGGATTTATTTGTTGAATATGTTAAGTGTAAATGTGCTTGCAGTGAGGGTGAATTCAGTTTGTGTTATTCTTGGATAGATCCTATCCTTAAAACCCTAGGAAGATTTTTAGTGGAGAATATTCCCTTGTTTTTGTTTTGAAAGCTTATGAAAGTACTAGGAAGATATTCTAGGGTTAGTAGTGGATGACCCTAGTAGATCTCCTTAATTTTTTTCAATAGTCTATGGTTTCATTCCATATGCCCAAAAAAATACAAGGCACTAGTCTCTTCCTATAATATTCAATCATTAAAATCAAATTTAAACTTTTATTTTGTGTTTTCGGGTTATATTAGCATTTGTCATAACTTTAATTTAGTTTTCAGCTCTAATTAGGTAAGGTGTATAGGATTTCTGAGCATTTGCATGGTGAGAAACATAAATTATCATCATCTATTGCACTGCTGAATTATTTTTCATTCCTGTAAGTTTGATATCTTGCATTTTAGGGTTGTTGCATGCTGTTTTATTTTCTGAAATAATTTGTTGCTTTAACCCTAGTTTAACTCATATTTCATCCCTAGTTTTCATTGATCAATTAATTTTCAAATGGATGATTTATTTATTGATGTTATAACTTTATATATGGTAGAAATTTACTATCTCTCACAAAAGTTTTACAACAGCCATAGATCTTTCTTCTTTCGCAGTGTTTATGGTACCTTCTTTGACCTATATTGGCATGATATCATAAATTGTCTTAGGAACTTTACATTCTCAAAATCTTGAAAGTGCTTTGAATGAACCACCTTGTTCTCATCTTGAGCATCTTATCTTAGCGGTGATATTGTGAGTAGATAATATAGGAGGTGTTATGGTTGATTACCTCTTGCCTAAGGATTCCTTGAAGTTACTAGGGAACCCTCCCTTGTCTTGGATTTGTCCTTCACTAAAGAGAGGGAAGTAATTGCCTAAGTGATAGTGGTAACACGTCCAGGTTACACTTTTCTTAGTCCCTTGTGAAATCTGTTGCACTAAGGTGCTAGATTTTGTGATAACACTTCCAAAAGCTGTCATACATGAACATGAAAAGTCAAATAAGGGGAGATATTATTTCTAACTAGAAACATTTATGAAACCTACAACAAAAATGTCATAACATGAAAGATTCAACCAGGAAAGAAAAATAGCAAGAATGCACCTCATCCAAAGTTCTTCAAGTGACAAATTTTCCTATAACTTGAAACCAACGACAACATTAAACATAAATTAGTAAATAGAGGTAAGATGGAAAATACACGAGTAGAAGCTTGAAATACTCCCATAGCTATTAAAAAATATTTAATACGAGTCAAGCCAATAGAGTATTGTTTCCTCCAACAATCAACAATCAATACCAAAGGAGAGGCTTCTATTATATAGAGTTGTAGCTCAAAACCTCCTCAAATAAAATAATAATATTCAAGTCCTAAATGTTATATCTCTCATATAAAAAAAAAAACAATATATTCTAACTATTTCTAATACAAGTCAAAAGCCTCTATCAACACAATAGGAAAATATATGGAAAACGTGGCGGGGATGCCACTTATCTCTTTCACATGCAAAACAACTCCCTCTTTTGTGCTAGTTTGACCATGTAATGCTCTCCATAATGTCACATGGATCATCCTCCAAGAGTCCGCCCTTGAAGATCACCTCTAAAAATGTGCTAAAATACTCCAACTCCTATGGGGGACATGTTGGCCCATTGTGATAAGGCTCAAAGAGTAGGAAACCCCTAGGGTAGAGTAGGCAGCCCCTAGGGTAGAGTTCCTGTTACCACTAAATCTGGAAAGGGTTCTAGGAGGGGTTCCAAAGGGGAAACTGCTAGATCAAGTGGCAACAAGGACCCACTGTCACCTAAGTCGATGTCCCTTGCTCTTTACAGACTTTCATCGATGGGAGGAGTCACAGTATGAGGGAAATCACTATGAATGGTAAGTCAATGATGGAATTGATAGTGATTTCAAGAACCCATTAACAAGAGAGACTCAAAATATGGGTTTGCTTGCTTCAGAAGCAAGGTGTGGGGTTCTCCAAGAAAGGCTCAAAGGAGGCATAGACCTAGGGATTAGAGATTTTGCTTGATAGGAAATGCCCTAGACCTAAGGCATTTCCTATCATGCTCTTACTTAAGGATGATGCATCTATGATAGGATCTTGCACCTTTATGATGATACATCACTACACTTGAGCAAACCTAGCATGGATGATGATTTGGCACTTTCTTATGATCAGACGTGAGTTTTGAGTGAGACAATGTACCTTTTTGTGAAGAGTCATGAATTTTGGAACATTATTACACTACTCTAGAGGAAACATCACCCTCATTTGCTCACTTTCCCCACATTTTTTATGTTTATGGAGCATTTATTGAGAACAAATTGATGATTGAACATTCTTTTTTCATTGTAGAGGCATATTTGGGGATCGGTATAGACTCGTCAACCTTGTATCATGGATTTTTATGGCTTTTAGTGGATATTAACTTTGGTTTAGGAATAGTGTTTGATTTCCTCATATAAATAGAGTAAGAACTCTTCTTATTTGGATCATTGCTACTACTGGAGATATACTACCGCTTGTCTACTCTTATACTCTTATCTTAGTTATGGATGAATAACTAGGGCGACCTCTTTCTAAGCCTTGTGGATTTATTTGTTGAATGTGCTAAGTGCAAATGTGCTTATCTTGCGGTGAGGGTGAATTCAGTTTGTGTTATTCTTGGATAGATCCTATCCTTAAAACCCTAGGAAGATTTTTAGTGGAGGATATTCCCTTGTTTTTGTCTTGAAAGCTTATGAAAGTACTAAGAAGATATTCTAGGGTTAGTAGTGGATGACCCTAGTAGATCTCCTTAAATTTTTTCAATAGTCTATGGTTTCACTCCATATGCCCAAAAAAATACAAGGCAATAGTCTCTTCCTATAATATTCAATCATTAAAATCAAATTTAAACTCTTATTTTGTGTTTTCGGGTTATATTAGCATTTGTCATAACTTTAATTTAGTTTTCAGCTCTAATTAGGTAAGGTGTATAGGATTTATGAGCATTTGCATGGTGAGAAACATAAATTATCATCATCTATTGCATTGTTGAATTATTTTTCATTCCCATGAGGCTTGATATCTTGCATTTTAGGGTTGTTGCATGCTGTTTTATTTTCTGAAATAATTTGTTGCTTTAACCCTAGTTTAACTCATATTTCATCCCTAGTTTTCATTGATCAATTAATTATCAAATGGATGATTTATTTATTGATGTTATAACTTTATATATGGCAGAAATTTTCTATCTTTCACAAAAGTTTTACAACAACCATAGATTTTTCTTCTTTTGCAGTGTTTATGGTACCTTCTTTGACCTATATTGGCATGATATCATAAATTGTCTTAGGAACTTTACATTCTCAAAATCTTGAAAGTGCTTTGAATGAACCACCTTGTTCTCATCTTGAGCATCTTATCTTAGCGATGATATTGTGAGTAGCTAATATAGGAGGTGTTATGGTTGATTACTTCTTGCCTAAGGATTCCTTGAAGTTACTAGGGAACCCTCCCTTGTCTTGGATTTGTCATTCACTAAAGAGAGGGAAGTAATTGCCTAAATGATAGTGGTAACACGTCCAGGTTACACTTTTCTTAGTCCCTTGTGAAATCCTTTGCACTAAGGTGCTAGATTTTGTGATAACACTTCCAAAAGCGGTCATACATGAACATGCAAAGTCAAATAAGGGGAGATATTATTTCTAACTAGAAACGTTTATGCAACCTATAACAAAAATGGCATAACATGAAAGATTCAACTAGGAAAGAAAAAAAGCAAGAATGCACCTCATGCAAAATTCTGCAAGTGACAAATTTTCCTGTAACTTGAAACCAACGACAACATTAAGCATAATTTCCTGCAACATAAATTAGCAAATAGAGGTAAGATGGAAAAACACACAAGTAGAAGCTTGGAAAATTCCCATAGCCATTAAGAAATATTTAATACAAGTCAAGCCAATAGAGTATTGTTTCCTCCAACCATTAACGATCAATACCATATGAGAGGCTTCTATCATATAGAGTTGTAGCTCAAAACCTCCTCAAATAAAATAATAATATTCACGTCCTAAATGTTATATCTTTCATATAAAAAAAACAACAATATATTCTAACTATTTCTAATACAAGTCAAAAGCCTATATTAACACAATAGGAAAATATATGGAAAATGTGGCGGGATGCCACTTGTCTCTTTCACATGCAAAACAACTCCCTCTATTATGCTACTTTGGCCATGTAATGCCCTCCATAATGTCACATGGATCATCCTCCAAGAGTGCGCCCTTGATGATCACCTCTAAAAATGTGCTAAAATAC
Source organism: Pinus taeda (assembly GCA_000404065.3). Taxonomy (NCBI): domain Eukaryota; kingdom Viridiplantae; phylum Streptophyta; class Pinopsida; order Pinales; family Pinaceae; genus Pinus; species Pinus taeda. The sequence goes on from APFE030336418.1 coordinate 8,084, forward strand.
TCCAACTTCTATGGGGGACATGTTGGCCCATTGTGATAAGGCTCAAAGAGTAGGCAGCCCCTAGGATAGAGTTCCTGTTACCACTAAATCTAGAAAGGGTCCTAGGAAGGGTTCCGAAGGGGCCATTGCTAGATCAAGTGGCAATAAGGACCCATTGTCACCTTAGTCAATGTCCCTTGCACTTTACGGACTTTCACTGATGGGAGGAGTCACGGTATGAGGGAAATCTCTATGAATGGTAAGTCAATGATGGGATCGATAGTGATTTCAAGAACCCATTAACAAGAGAGACTCAAAATATGGGTTTGCTTGCTTCATAAGCAAGGTGTGGGGTTCTCCAAGAAAGGCTCAAAGGAGGCATAGACCTAGGGATTAGAGATTTTGCTTGATAGGAAATGCCCTAGACCTAAGATTCCTAAAAGAGGAGGGTTTCTAAGCGGCCTTTGTGAAATAATGAACTGTGAAGGTTTGGGACCACAAAGAAGCCCAAGTGGACCCAAGCAAGGTCTAGGGTTTCAGGTGAAACTCTAAATAAAAGATCTAAACCAAGCAAGAGAGGAGAAAAGGATCAATGAAATTGGATTTTGCTTGATTTGTGATGTAATGACCCTTGATGAAGCAACTAACCAAGGAAACCAAGGCACAAGAATGAAATTGGAACAAGGGCTTGAGATATTTCAAAATCTAGCCACAGAAAATCCCTCAAAATTTTTGAGGGCCTAGAGGACACCCCAACATAATTGTTTCCCAACTCGCTCTTGAAATGGATGGCTACAATGGATTTCCCTTGATGCCCTTGGAGACCTCTAGGGTTAGGGATTAGAGAGGAGAAAAAGAGGCAAAAGAGAGATTCGTTAAGGTGATCATCAAGGATAAGATGAGTGCCTAGCCTATTGAGAGAATGGAGACAATGTGCTTTCAATTTTTGGAGTGCGCTTACCCAATCAAGGAGTCTTATGACAACTTCACATGTCCCTAGAGGCAACTACTAGGTTATTATGACAAGAATTTATACATCTTATTGCAACAATTTGATGACTTCTCAAGGTAATTATGAATATAATCATAATGTACCCCTAGGAACATTCATTCACTATACCCAAACGTGTAACATATACAATATCCTCACAAGATCCAATTTTGGCAAATTCACATTAAATTAAGGCAAAATTTCAGATTTCATGAGCGAAAATTCCATACATTAATCATGTATCCAAGAGATGAAAATAAGCATGAAATATCACTTACAAGTATAGTGAGTATATCCAACCATCAAATAGAGACAAAATTGAAGCTTCAAGGCTAAGAAAAGATATCCAAACATCAAAATGCATCATTGATTCTCCAATTCGTCCTCAAATAGGCATAGCAAAATTCTCAAGAGAGAGAGATACAAATCCAAGTGACGATGAGGAATAGAATGATCTTCTCATCAATATATATATGATCCTTCGAGGGTTCGATTTGCCTAATTAGGCCTAATGATGCCCCTAATAATAAAATAATGTGCAAAATAACATTGTTTGGTGACAAACCCACCGAGATAGCTCCATAACATGAAAAAGAAGCCTCTCAAGGGGGCCAAAATGATAGATAAGTAGTTAGGACGGCCATTGAAAGGCCTTGTGGAGGTCCAATGTGTGCCAAAATGAGTGGAAGGGCTCCACATATAGTGGTGCTCCCATGTGTTTGTGGGGGCACAAAAACATCCTCATGGGTCTCCAAATAGATCAATCAAGCATGTATCTCGTATGTAAGGGTTAGGACAATGATGCAAGCCCTCCCTTTGTCTCCAATGGTGAGACACAACCCATCTGGGCCTTGGATCATCTGCCAAATGTGTAGCCAGTTGGGCAAAGTGGTTCAAGTGCATTATCATCATCAAATAGGTGGAAAACGAGTGAGCAATGGATGGTACTGGAGAGTCTGATGGTGTGGTTATCTGTTCTTTGCTATAGTGGATACCCATGGCTCTCAATGCACACCCTGCAAATGCCCCAATTGACCCTCTGGAGGGTTTGGACCCCGTATAGGGAGACCGAACCCCAAGCTAAAGGCCCACTTGCAATCCTGTATGAGATCCAATGTGTCTCTTCACCTTCCATTACAAAAAATCATCAGTGTAATTGAGTAAATGAGCTTACAAACCATGGAACCAAGTGGACACTTCATAGTAGCATGCCCTTCCATAATGGGCTTTTGAGTGTATAGGTGTCTCCAAGTTCAAGAAGGAGGTTAACTAAGGACCCTATTAGGTGGTTTCAACCTCTAACGGAGTGACAGGTCCATGGTACATCCATCAAGTGGCAAGTGTCATGTGATATGCTAATGGAACGAAGTGGGGTATCAGGGGAAGGCTCCAAGCCACATGCCATAGTACAAGGGTAGCTAAGATAAGGGAAGCCCATACTTGGGTGTATGAATGTAGGAGGGAGCAATTGGTACATGAGTTATCTCGACCTTTGTTTTTCCACCCTTCTTCATATGCCTTTTACCTTTTATTGATTTTTCTTTTATAACTGCTTGGGGTTCCAGGGGATGAGAGCATGATGTGAATGATATAATAGTGAATACCCCCTTAAGGTTGGGAAGCTCATCTCCCACCAGGGTTAGGACAATCATGGTTCCTTACTGATGCATGGGGCCAATATAGGGGAGCTCTAGGAATCAGGGTGATGGCCATAATGGGGGTAGAGCTCATGTTTGGCTTTTACCCACGTGCTAAATTTGTATGTCCCGACCATCTTTTACATTTTGTGGTACATTTACTAGTTGAGAGTACCTTTGTTTTTCCACCCTTCTTCATATGCCTTTTGCCTTTTATTGATTTTTATTTTATAATGATGCAGGGAGCCAATATAGGGGGGGGCCTAGGAATCAGGGTGATGGCCATAATGGGGGTAGAGCTGATGTTTGGCTTTTGCCCACGTGCTACATTTGTATGTCCCAACCATCTTTTGCATTTTATGGTACATTTCCTGTTGAGAGGCCAAATTATGCTTTTCATTTTCTTTCTAGTTGCATCAACCTCCAGGGCATCATTCTATGCCTGACCCAAAGTGTGGACAAGGGGAGGGGGAGGCCAACTCCTTGTGGACCCAGATGGGAAATATATGAAATGGGGTTATAATGAGCGAAAGGGAGTGATGTATATGGTGTCGAGAAGTGGGACCACGCAACCAAAATCAAAATTTCCCATGTAGTGGCACTCCTAAAGCTAGTAGCCAATAAAGGAGATCCCACTAGATTAGGATACAAGGTTAACCACAAAGTTGGATAGAGGAGACAACATTACAAACCAAGACCATTCTTTTGGCCGAATTCCCTCACTAATCCATGCCCAAAAGTGTCCATGATAAGTAAACAAAAATACCTAACTACACAATGAATGTCATACCTTCAGGGTTCAAGGGTCCACCTTCAATCATACGCTCTTAACAAATGGGCGAGGGAGCATAATGGCTAGCTCAGGTGGCGGAGATGGTGGCACATCGCGCTATTTGGTGGTTGCTGGCTGTTGACTGAGGACCATCTAGGAGAAAAATTTCTCCTATGGGTGTCATCCACACAGGTGATGGGTAACATATGACTCCAACTAGGACATGATCTCTCAATAGAGTGCACGAACGTACTCAAACAAGGAGGTCATGAGAACACCAACAATCTCTTGGGACCATAGACCTGTTGCCTGCACATCACAAATTAAGCACATGGGGCAACATGTTTTTCTGTGGTGTCTTATGATCACCCATGCTTTTAAGTCACTTGACATGGGGATTTGGGATTCGACGGATACGGGGATTTGAGTGTCGGATACGGAGACGTTGACCCACCGAAACATGAACGTTCAGATACGTTATATGTTATTTTATTAAAATACCCATATATATATATTAAAAATTAGATATTTCTTACACAAATTCTCATTCATGATACAGATTCATTGATTCAAACATAGATCTTCATCTAGATGTAAGTTTTACAAAGTAACAGTATGCATACAAATACAATTGTGACATAAATTATAAATAATAAATTATAATACATATTCAATTCATCAATGATCCAATAGGAGAAAGACAAGATAGTAAGATAAGGATACTGTAGTTTCCTAATTAAGTCATCAAAATCAAAATGTGTTACTATTTACATAGGTAGTGCAATGCTAATGGCAAATAGAAATAGAAAATAGAAAACAACTACAACTACAAGTATACAAGCCTCAAGGCAGTAGGTAGCGCATGAATCATGATTCATCAATCCTCATAGTCATCATCAAAATCAGCATCATGGTCCTCATCATCATTGTCACCACTGCTCTCCTTTGCTGCATCCTCCTCCCCTGTATCCAAAGTCATCTCTGCATCTACTGGTGTGGAGGATGATCCCCCTCTACATTATCACCATCATCAAATGCGATAGGCTCTAGCACTGGATCATTGAGATCCAAGTTGGCCAATGCCAACTCATCACTGCTGTCCAAGTCCATATCATCAGGAAAGACATGTTGATTTTTGGGTAGCATCGAATGTGCTCTAGCTTCGAAATTTTGTAGAGGGGCTAGAGCACATGAGATCTCCAAGGGCCAGAAATTGTTTGGTGAAATTCCATCCGGATTGTATTTTATTAAAATAATTAATACTTTTAATGGGGTTCCTAAGTCTAAACTTAAAGAAATTAAAATATTAATGGGTTATTAATGAAAATATGGGTGAGAAGCTTCTAAGAGACGAGGATCAAGTCTAATTTAATCTTAGCCATTGATTAGAGACTTAATCTCAGTCGTTGATTTCTCAACAAGAGAAGTATAATTGGAGGCTTGGGGTTAGTTAGAGAACAGAGAGAGAGAGAGAGAGAAAATTGATTTTTTTAGGTGAGAAGTTCTCAGGAGGAAAATCGATTGAGTAGATCTCTAGCAGAGAGGGGCAATTCGGCAGAGGGATAGTATAAACATATCAAATGCGGAGATTTATCTCCAAAATAGTTATGTGATTATTTTTTCTTAAAAAGAAGTTTGCATCTCAAGAGATTTGATCCCTCTATGAGATTGGTAGATTCAGAGTTAAGATGGATCTATTCTAGTTTAATTTCATCCTTTAAATAGGCTATATTCCACATAAATACCATAGATCAATACCATGCATGAATACCAAGAAGTTATTTTTATTTTTACATTATTTTTTTATCAAGTAAAAATGTTTTTACATAAGATTATTTTTATTTTAGAGTTAAACATTACATTACAAGATCTCTACCAAACTAAATCCAAAAACATTTCTTATCACAAAAATATTATATAAAAAAGTGTCATATAAATTGAATAATAATTTTTTACATATATAATAATAATTCAAGTAATAATAATGGAAAACCAAATAGACTCTTCCACCATTTCATTGTCAAGCAACGCCAATGTCGTGAGTTTTATTACATAGTGAGTTATTAATACACACTTCTTAATAAATAATGTAACTATAGTTTAAAACACCCATAGAGCCACCAAGTGTATATAATTAGTATTATGACATTTAGTTGTCGTACCTATGGTTCAAAACATGCACCAATCTAGTCTCACACAAAACATCAGTAGCATTAATTGTTTAAAATTTTATATATAACCATCAATAATGGTAGTGAAGTTAGCTTAGGTTTTTGTTAAAACCAGACGTCTTTGTAATATACCAAAACAAAAATGTACGAATGCAATGCAACCAGAATTAAAAATTTTCTATGACAACTTTCTTCGAACACTTAGTGCACAAATATTTCGTCAAACTTTTTGAAGGTGAAATAACAAACTCATGCAACAGAGATGTGCAAGAGTCAAAATGGTAGATTTTATTAGACTGATGAGAAGATTTTCAAGGCACCAATAGTCTGTTGAACCTAACTTTGTGGATTAATCTCGGCCTGTAAGAGGATTGATCTCAGCCCAAATAGAGGACTGATTTAGGCCCAAATAGAGATTTTGGAATCTTAAGCAAACAACCTTCAGAAATTGATAAACTCGTACCTCTTAAAAAATTTGGATCTTTTGAGATTAAATCGGCCTCTTCAAAATATGACTAATCCTTGGTGAACTCGGCCCTTCAGTAGATAAATCTATCCTCAAACAATTCTGGAAAAGATAAACAGATTTCGTACCCCAGCCTTTACGATCTCGGCCTCTCAACAATTGCTATCGGTCCTCCAAGAAAGTGTCCTCTGCCTTCAAGGAGATAGGCTCTCGACCCCTTCAGAAAACAGAGGTTTGATCTGTCAATATGGATAGAATACATCATCCGGCAAAAGATTAATTTCGACCTCCTTGGTACCTGATTCTTCAACAATCTTGGTCCCTCTCTGGAATGCGAATACTGCCTTAGGAATGGTTAGCCTGACAGAGAGAAATGGATCTCTGGATAGAGTGTTGACTCAAGAATTTTATCCTCTTGTTACAGGGCAATGGTATAACCTCCAGATGAGGAAAATGATGACATCAATATTTTCCTAAGTGTTACAGGTCAATGGTATAACCTCCAGATGATGAAAATGATGCCATAAATCTATTCCAAGTGTTGACCGCCAAATGTTTAATTCGGCCCTAAGTCAATGACCTCGTCCACCTGAAAACAATAATGAGTTTCTATTCTCCCAAAGATGATGGACTGGATTTGACAAAAGGGAAACTCGGCCTGCTAAGCCAACTGGAATTCAGCCTCCAAACAAAAAAGGAAACTAGGCCTCCAGACACAGGCAATTTGGCCCTCAAAACCAGTGCAACTCAGCCCTTCAGTAATGGCAAACTTGACCTCAGTAGAAGATGAATTTCGGCCTTCAAATAATGAATCTGAGCTTCTTATAGATGGACAATTTCACCCCTCAGATATGGATTTGTCCCTGAAGATTGAATAATAAATCTTTTCCTCTTGAACAATGTTAAACCACCAACAATAACTCATCCTCCTACAAAAACTTCAGAAGATCACTTGTCATTAACACAATAATACGCCAACTAGGGTGGCTATGAAGAATTACTGAAATTGACAAAGTATTAGCTAGAATGGTTATTGAAGATCACGGAAAGTAGTTCGTGAAACCCTAGAGCTGAATTAGCTTGAGCCCCAAACCAATCACAACAAGAGACCGCAAGATAGGACGATGAGAAAATGATTTCCTTTCTCATTTTATAAGATTTTGTTGGGCCTTCATTTTATTTATTTATAAATTACTTTTGTCTTTTGTTTATAATACTAATAATTTTGCCTCTTTATTAAAATAATAATAATAATCTCAAGAAATTCGGCAAACTCCTTAGTCACCTTAACAATTTCCCTTTTTCTTTCTAGCCTAAAGGAGACAATTAGGCAAGTGAGAATGCTTACCTCTGTGCTCAAGAAATTGGGGACATTACACTCTTCACCCAAATTAATAGAGGCAAGCTTGCGACTCTTCTAAGCGTGTTTCACATTATGTGTGTGTTGAATGAAATCATTCTTCGAGGTTTGTGGTGTCTGTTGGCTTGAGGGGGCCCGACCCACATTCGGAGTTAATTAGCCAAACAAATCCCTGTACTACTGACCCTTTCGACAACAGCCAGCAGAGCACGGACTGAGGTCTCACCTGAGGCAAGTTTCCGCACCCTTGAGATGTTTGAGGTGTCACTTTAGTCCAATTGTGACCCAGCTTTGTGCAGGTCACCTTGTGCACTTTTCTGACCTGTGATGCTTCCGGGATTAGTTATAATTACCTTCACACAACCCTACCCAAGGACTGCAGTACTTCCGCGCTGCTAGAGCAGCGATCTGCATTACTTCCCCAAGTGGCACCGCAGATTCTTACTTATCCTTCTTATTAGAGTTAGTTACTTCACGTAAATAGATACTTATCTTATATTTACTTATCCAACACATTCATATAAGTTCGCACAGTAAATAAGCAATAAACTTGTAATTCATACCCAATATACTTTAATGCATAAATAGGAACATATACACAAAATGATAAGACACTTCTCTTTTATTACTTCTTCAATAGTACAGACCCGACTCACCCTGCACACTCAGTGGCGAACTACTAAGCTTCTGCGCACTCAGCGGTAGAGCCTTCTCCTACTCTACGACCCAAAAGACTCAACTCTACACTTAGAACAGACTCAATTCATTCCATGTCCTTCCTTGATTGATTTATTGATTCCTTTACAACTTAGAGCCTCACTCTATTCATACAATCCCATGGCCTGTGGACCATGGGTAGATCTTTCAAGCCGACATTACATTACAAAAATGAGGGTGGACAACCCTCTTACTCATTTACAATTTTCGCGCTCTGTGCCCATACATCGCGGAGTCTTTACATTAGACTTAGTCAAAATTTGGGCTCTAAGCCCCAAAACTTGCCTTGGGGGATCCCACGCCCAACAGTGCCCACCAACATATCACTTTTAAAGTGACATATTGATGGAGTAGATTTGGGCCTATGTTGTAAAAGCATTGATTTCATGTTTGAACATCTTCACTACAAATAATAAGGGCAAGCTAAGCTTACAAATCTTCACAACCCATTCTAGAGCTTGGGTAAATGCAAGCTAAGCTTATAAATCTTCTCATCCCATTCTAGAGCCTGGGTATGTTGAGTGACAAATTGTTCCTCAATGGTTGTAGGTAGCCATTAGCACACCACTTTTAAAGTAATACAGTTAGTGGAATTGGTAGGGCCTTTTATTGCAAAAGCATAGATATTATGTTTGAACATTTCCACCCATACTAATTGGTGCTAGCTTGTGGCTCTCTAAATCCCCTTCTAGAGCTTGCATACCTTAACTGACACATCATTCCATTAAGGGTTGTAGTCGATTGACAACAAGTCACTTTTAAAGCAATGTGCTAGTTGAGGTGGTTCAAACCTTTATTGTAAAAGCATTGATCTCATGATTGAATCTCTCTACCCCAAATAATACAATAGAGCTTGTATTGCTTTTGAGCCTATTATAAAGTGTGTTTGCTTCGAATGAAAAACGATTCCTTTAGGGATATTGTCAATGGATAGCACATCACTTTTAAATTAATGTATTGGCAAAATTGCTTGCAACCTTGGTTGTAAAAGCATTGATCTTATGTTCAAACCTCTCCACCTTGAATCATAGGACCAAGCTTACAAATCTTCTAAGCCCATGCATGCATTGAATGATAGATAATTCCTCAAAGGTTGTAGTTGATCGCTAACTCATGACTTTTAAAGTGGAGTGTTGGCAAAATTGGTTGGAGCCTTTGTTGTAAAAACATTGAACTCATGTTTGAACCTCTTCACAATGGATTATTATGGAAATTTTTTACTCTTCTATGCTTGTTCTAGATTGTGCATATGTTAAGTCACATACTATTCCCTAAGGATTATAGTAGGTCACTATCACAACACTTTTAAAGTGATGGTTTGGTAGAGTTGGTTGGGGCCTTTATTTTAAAAATGTTCATTACACATTTGGATGTCTCTAAATCGAATAATAGGAGCAAGCTTGTGGCTCTTTTGAGCTCGTTTGTAGATTGTGCATGGATTAAGTGACTAATCATTCCTCAAGGATTGTCGCTAGAGGCCAACACATCACCTTTAAAGTGATGTGTTGACAAAGTTGGTTGGGTCATTTGTTGTGAAAACATTAATCAATCTTGTGTTTTAACCTATTTTCCTCAAATAATAACTTAGGAAATCATGATACACTTTGGAGCTTGTTCTAGATCATAAGTGCCTCGGGTCATAGAACATTCCTCAACCATTGGTAGAGTTAGTTGGGGCCTTTGTTGTAAATTCACTGAACTCACATTCCACTATCTCCACCCATATAATTGGGGAAATCTTGTGTTGCTTCTAATCCCATTCTAGTCCATGTGTTTATTGACTAACATACCATTCCTCAAGGTTTGTAGCAGAATGATGGCATACCACTTTTAAAGTTTTGTGTGTAAGAAAAGTTAGTGGGAACCTTTGTTTTAAAAACATTGAACTTTTTGAATTTCTCCACTTCAAATAATGATGGGAAGCATGAGACTCTTCTAAGCCCATTCTAGACCATGCATATGTTTTGGCCTTTGTTGTCAAAATATTGATCTCTGTTTGAAACCTCTTTGTCCTGGCTAATATGGGAAAGGTTGTCTCACTTGTTCACTAAGAAATAGATTGTTCCTCAAGAATTGTAGACCACTTCCACCAAGTCAGTGTTAAAATGACGTTCCACTGGAATTGATTGGGGCCTTTGTTTTAAAAACATTCATTGCACATTTGAATGTCTTTAACTTGATACTAGGGGCAAGCTTGTGGCTCTTTTGGGCTTGTTCTAGATCATGCATGGATTGAGTGACAAATTGTTCCTCAAGAGCTGTATCCAGAGGCCAACACAACACCTTTAAAGTGATGTGTTGACAAAGTTGGTTGGGGCCTTTGTTGTGAAAACATTAATCTCATGTTTGAACTTATTTGCCTCACATAATAGCTTAGGAAATCATGATGTTGTTGTTTGGAGCTTGTTCTAGATCATGAGTACCTTGAGCCATAGATGATTCCTCGATTGTTAGTAGAGTTGGTTGGGGCCTTTGTTGTAGATTCATTGAACTTACATTTCACTATCTCCACCCAATATAATTGGGGAAATCTTGCGGTACTTCTAATCTCATTCTACTCCCATGTGTGCGTTGAGTTACCATTCCTCGATGGTTGTAGTAGAATGATAGCATGCCACTTTTAAAGTTGTGTTAGAAAAGTTAGTGGGGATGCTTGTTTTAGAAACATTGATCTTATTGAATTTCTCCACCCCAAAAAATGGTGGTTAGTGTGAGATGCTTCTAAACCCATTCTAGACCATGCATATATTTTGGACTCTATTGTCAAAACATTGATCTTCTCTTCAAGCCTCTTTGTCCTAAATATTACGGGTGAGCTTGTCACTATTCTAACCTTGTTTAGACCATGTGTCCACTAAGAGATAGATTGTTCCTCAAGGATTGTAGACAACTACCACCAAGTCATTGAAGTTTTAGTGGAGTTGGTTGGGACCTTTGCTTTAGAAACATTCATTATACATTTGAATGTTTCTAACTCAAATAATAGGGGCAAGCTTGTGGTGCTTTTCATCCTATTCTAGATCATGCGTGGATTGAGTGACAAATCATTCCTCAAAAGTTGTAGCTCGAGGCCAACCAATCACATCTAAAGTGATGTGTTGGCAAAGTTGGTTGGAACCTTTGTTGTGAAGACATTAATATCATGTTTGAACCTATTTGCATCAAATAATAACTTAGGAAAACATGCTACCCTTTGGAGCTTGTTCTAGATCATGAGTTCCTTGAGTCATAGATGATTCCTCAACCATTGGCAGAGTTGGTTGGGGCTTTTGTTGTAAATTCATTGAACTCATATTCCAGTCTCCACCCTATATAATTGGGGCAATCTTGTGGCACTTCTAATCTCATTCTAGTCCATTTGTGTATTTATGACATTCCATTCCTCAAGGGTTGTAGTAAAATGATAGCTTTTTTTAAAGTCGTGTTAGAAAAGTTAGTGGGGATCTTTGTTTGAGAAACATTGATCTTATTGAATTTCTCCTCCAATAATGGTGGTAAGTGTGAGACTCTTCAAAGCCCATTCTAGACCATGCGTATTTAAAGTCATATTTAAAGCCTTTCCTCAAAACTCTTTCTACTTCTCCAACATATATAAATATGCATTGTTATATCCTTTTATGTTCTCCCCGGACTAATGCCCAGGGCACTCTCTACTTTCCTCAGCACCAAGTCACGTGATATCTCTGTTCCTTAACCTTTTAAATTCATCCACTCTATCTGTAAACTTTATCATGGCTCACCATACCCAGATCTGTAAAGCTTCATATGCCAATGCAATCTGTTTTATCATACCAGATTTGGGAACAACTTGAGAGTGATGTCATACTGTTTGGTGTATTTTGCTAGGCCTATTTACACAGTCGAACTTGAGGACAGGGGTCTATTGTTTCAACAGGACGAACTACCATAGGTGCCCTTCTTCTATAATCTGCTCACAGTTACTTGTAGCATGCCTTCAGAACTACTATATAATGACTAGAATATCCCAAGGCTATTCCAGAAAAGTCATGCTAAACACCACAAATGTAACAGTTTCAGCTCAAACCTCAATCATCTAATGTTAAAATAAATTGTTTGATCCTTTTCTCAGACAACACATTGATAACCCTGTCCAAATTCACAGATTTAGGACACAGTGATGAAGTCAATGTGTGTTATGTACCACTAGTACTAAGGTCAGCATTCAAACAACTTATAAATGTAAATATTGTTTCACGTCTGACATTTGTATTGTGCGTTAAGATCTCAACAAAAACAAATTCCTGTTCTTTCCACTAGTCCAAGCAAATGCCCTTTCTGTCTTGTTGAATGAATTCACACAGATTTATGTAGTCCCTTCTATGGAGGTTTTAGTCTTTGCTCAAATATCTAAAAAGAATCCAGTTTCATTGCCCATATTTACAAGAACTAGTGGATGTCGCTCTTAGCTTTTGGAATCTTGTTTTCCATGTCACAAAGGATATCGAAATCTTGTGTCCTTGAATTCATGATGGACATGCTCACAGTGATGAAAGGAAGAAGTACTTGACACTGAAAGATCAAATGTCAGGTCTCTCCCTCTTCA
>APFE030336425.1:0-15193 GCA_000404065.3 Pinus taeda
AAATGAGCAAATTGCAGACATCTTCACTAGCGTTGAAAGAGAAAAAACTTTGAAAGATTCAGAACGATGCTTGGACCACCATACATCCCTTCAGATTAAAGGGGGGAATGGTTGGACACCTAATCTTCATGATTGGGTGAATTTATGTAAATAATTAAATTAGGAATGTGAACAGTCATCAGGAGATGAACTGAACAGTCACACCCTATTGTATATAACAAAGACATACCTGATGGAATAATACGAATCAATTTTTCTGCCTAATGGAGTTACTGTCTGGTCTGACAAAAGCAATACTAAAATACAAATCCAATGGAGATACCTGCTATTATTTTCAGAAATTCTATTACCATTCAAACCCTAGTGAGTAAACAAGATACCTGTGTTCAACATCACTCCTCATCAAGCTATTACCAATGGCTGAAAATAAATTTGTGCATAAAAATGAAACAGACAACATTTCAGAAGAGTAACACCAGCAAGATTTCAACCCCAAAATCTTTTTTATTGCACAAGAAAAATATTACAAGAGAGCTTTCTTCAGCACAAGACTCACAGATCCAATGATCTCAAATGACCCCTAACACCCTATTTAAAGGAAAAATTCCCAATGGCTAGTTCAAGTGATCCATGTCAAACTAATCTCGGTCGTCGATGAGGATCAAAATCTCTTTCAATCTCATCAATCGAAATTTTAAATCCATTTTAATATATTAAACATTAAATTTTTGCATTTATTTCCTCAAAACTTTTGACTTATTATTTGTTATTTTTGTTGCGAAGGAAACCTTAAGGTGGTTGTTGTTGAGGGTGCTACTTTGCCTAACATATGATCCTAATGGAGATATGCTAGTTGTTGCCACCTTACTACCTTTTGGAGATATGTTGGCTAAGCTTGACGTAGGGCTATAATGGCCCTTGGATGTCATTCATTAGACACCCTTAGTTTAAGGCTATGGACCACATTAGTGTTAGTGGGTGCCCACTAACAATAATGTGACCCATAGCCTTAAAGTAAGGGGGCGTGAGCCTATAGGTTTCAGGTTGATAGGGTTTGGCACCTTAGTTGGTTAATGGTACCAGATGTGTATGTGGATTTGGCTGAGCTATTACCCCATGGTGTTGAAACCCCAGCTTGGGGATAACCCATTGTTGAAAGAAAAAGAACAATGTGGTCTATGGTTGGGAGGAAAGTCGAAGTTCTGCAGCCAGTCAGAAGCTTAACAGATAAGTGTCATTGTATCTTTTTGTGTTGTGATTCCTTATGTACCATTTTCTGTGCTATATGTATTTTGTTTGTTACACATGCATTTTAATTATTCTCTGTAAAAATTAAACAGCTAGGCATTCGCACTAAAATGCATTTAGATGTGCATATCACAATGCCCAAAAATGAGAAAAAAAGGAAAATAACTAGGTGACACTATTCAACAATAATAGGCACAAAAATTGTCCATCAACATGTTGGTTGGAGGCATAGTCAAAGCTAGTAAATAAGGGGAAAACCCTCTATACATCAGTTACAAAGGGTCACTGGGTATGGATATACCCAACTAATAGCTGAAATGACGCAACAAAGCGCTAGGAGTGTTACATTTAAAGTTGATTGTAGGCTTGGGGACGTTACAGGTGGTGTCAAAGCTATAGGTTACGAAAAACAGGTTGTTTGGGTGTGAAAAATCATTTAAGGAAAAGTGATAGGTTGTTGTTGAATTGTTTTAGAGAACTCGGAAAAATTGGAGGTGGATGAAATTCTCAATATGAGATGAGATCAAAAAGAATGACAAATGTGAAGGATCGAATTGTGATTGCGAGCTTAGAATTTGTGGGGTGACAGGCAAATTATAGTAACGTAAACACTAAAATTCGCATAGACAAAAAAGTATTATTGATGGAAAATTAAAAAACAAATATATGATAACATCAACGATGAGGTGGCAGTTCCATGTTATAGTTCTTGGTGTCGACTGAGTTGGTATATGAGAAGGTCAGGCAACAGGACTTGGTGTGACTGGGCACCATCAGGGGGATGCAATCCACTAAAATATCGTTCCTTTCAATGCACCACGTGCTCCTTGAAGTTGATCATAGATAATAGGATCCTTTAGATACATTAGACACCCTTTGCACTGATAAATATCAAGCAAGTTGGAACCTAATTTGTCACACTAGTGCAGTGTGCTACACACTCTGTTCGGAACAACTGAATATCAAGTGGTCAAGCCTTTTGTTGACTGGGAAACTGGTCCTCCAGCACTCTAGAAATACTTTCCAACCTCTGGAACTGAAATCCAGCTTCACCCCAACAATATCGAACTTGCTCACTGAAGCTTCTGCACTACTCCCTGGAGAAATCTATGTCGTTCTCTGCAATTGCGCTCGTTGGATCTGGGATGCCTCGTCCAACCTCACTGTCTTTGCTCATCTTTCACTGCTTCGATCTCACTAGCTCTCTCTCTGGCAATTGATTGTTGCTACTCTGGAAATCAATCTTCTCATGAAATCGAACTTCTCAAGCAGTGTTACTTGGGAGCGGGAGCGACATTTTCAAAATCTCCCGGTTTGGGAGCGAATCCCGGAGCGTTTTTTATATATATTATATATTTATATTTTGATACATATGTCAACAAAAACATGTATAATGTTGAATTAGATATAAAAAACGTAAAAAAAAACATAGATTGAACCATATAACAACAATCATCTAGCAGTTATAATCTTCATCAACCATGTCCACAAGTTAGTAACATAGTAACATACAACATATTGAGTCATGATTCATCAATCTTAAAGTTTCAAGCTCTCAAAATTCAATATATAACATTTATCATCATTGATCACCAAAGTTGTACTTGTAAACTAAGTGTAACCATTACAACAAATAATATCTAACATGAAATGAAATGCTATAAAATGAAATGAAACAACTTTCAACTTTCATGAAGCATCATATTCATAATTCATTACTAATGAGTTATAATTGCCAACTTCAAACTTAAATTGTCATATATTGTTTAAAAAAATATCATAATAAATATGAAAAAGTCAATAGTTATAAAAACTACTAAAAACTAGAAAAGACAAGTAACTCTATTATCTATTGCTTATGCTTGGGCCTCTTGCCACCCTGAGAAATGTCTAATTTTTTAGTCTTGTTGGAAAATCAGGATCTTTATCATTAATATCACCCTCTAAGCATTAATATCCAAAGGTATCTTTGTCATTACCTCTGTATCTGTATAGGGATCTTTGTCATTAATATCACCCACTAAGCATTAACATAAGATAGAAAAAGCATAGCATGTCAAGTCAAGATTTTGTTTGAGTGATGCGTACATTTTTTGGAGGGTCATGATAGAGGAGTTTGACAACCAATGTCACTAACATCAAGGTACATAGAGGGATTGGTGCTCTTGATTAAATACGAGTTCCATACCCTAATACATGACAAAATTCAATGGAAACAATGCAATCCTGAAATCTTGAAAAACTGATAAGTCTGCTGGATTTTGAATAAAATCTAAAATTCTACTTTTTGCAAATGAAATCCAATGAGGTCGGAACCACTCTCAAACATCTTGAGTCATTTCATGGTAATGTTAAAAATTTAAGTAAAAAGATGAACATGAAGATTAAAGAGAATGTCACTTTTACTTTAAGAATTTAACATTACCATGAATCGCATATCAATACTAGGGCCATAGACTTGATCATTAAGTTGCCCCACTAAAAACTTATTTGTTTCTTTGAAAAAACATTGCATTTGGAACATCATTGCAAATTTTTTTCCCAAAAAAGCAAAACGCTCCCAAAAAGGCAGGGAGCGATTTTTTTTTAGGGAGTGCGCTCCCAACCTGCTCCCGAGTCGCTCCCGCCCGGAGCGCAGATTAGGAGCGGGATCGAGGGGGGCGAGGCGCTCCCCCGCAACACTGTTCTCAAGTATATGCTCCAATGGGATATAATATTTACTTGGTCAAATATCTTTTATGCCAGAATTCCATATTTGGTTCTCCAAGTTAATCTTGAAGGGGAATGTTATGGATGTGCTGGCTTTTTGTTATTTTTGTTGCCAAGGAAATCTTAAGATGGATGTTGTTGAGTTGGTTGGTCTGCCTAACATATGATCCTAATGGAGATAGGCTAATTGTTGCCACCTTATTACTTTTTGGAGATATGTTGGCTAAGCTTGAAGTAAGGCTACAATGGCCCTCGGATGTCCTTCATTAGACACCCTTAGTTTAATTCTATGGACCACATTAGTGTTAGTGGGCGCCTAGTAACACTAATGTGGCCCATAGCCTTAAACTAAGGGTGTTTAATGAATGACATCCGAGGGCCATTGGATTATACTAGATAAAGAGTCAAGCTCTCACTCTCCATGGTGTACACATGTCAAGAGATCAATCCTCAAGTGTTGCACTCTCCAAGCATTGGTTCCAAATGTGAAGCACTTCTCACAAATTCAAGGATCCTTGTTTTGTAATTCAAGCATCCAATCCTCCAATGATCTTACTCAACAAATTATACTCACTATTATATTAAATTAGCATGTATACCCAACATTAGAAACTACAAGCTCTCCAAGCATAGTGATCCAAGTCTTCGGTGGGGTCTCTTTGCCACATATCCTATTTCCTTGTCTTCCAAATATATCAAACCCTAGTAGATCATGTCTCCTCTAGATTTTGGTTGTCACAAACTGTAGCTCCTTAAACCCTTGCATCAATACAATTATAATGACTCTAATATGGGTTCATTCACGAAACACAATTATTTGATGATTACTCTATTCAACCTACAATCATGGAAACAAGATGTTAACTTATCATATATGAGCAACACCATAAACACCTCCAACAGACTCCTGCCAAAGTATGTTGATGATGTTGTGCTCCAATGTACGACCATCATACCAAAACGACCTAGGGAGCCCCCTCACAAACTGACTGGCCACTGGGCCTCCAGTGTCCTCGATGCTTAAACATGCCTACTGACTCTCACCCCGACCTATGACCAAATCCATATGCCTAACCCACTCCCTCGAGCACTAACCCAAAACTTTCACCATCCAACACCAAGGGAAGGATCGAGAGGATGAACTCCCGTACATGGAACTAACCCTCTATCATGCAAAGGTTGCACCCTGTGCAACTCATGTCGCCTCATCTCACCATCTTGGTCAATTTATACAATCTATTGAGGTGACTTTGCCTCTCCCTCTCCAATGCATAGTGGTAACCTACTAGCGATACCAGCATCATCTATGTATGTCTGAGTAGGGCTACCCTGTCTCTCTAATGTGCACTCCAGTTGAACCATTAGGGAACCCAACCATTCCCCAACGTGAGTCAGTTTTGTCTTTGATTCGACACAAACTGCTCTTATGCCCTCCAACGCCTCTTTCTGCAGTAGAATGGCCTCTCGCACCGTTATTGCCTTATTTCTCAATGCTTGAAGGCCAACCCAAAACTGATGAAACTGTGGAGGGTGGCTATCATCTGTAAACTCGGTCATCACTCTGGACCCCTCCATCTCTTCTAATACCTTGTTAACGACATGTATGCCTCCAGGCACCTCATCAACCTTTTGTGGGTGGCCATCGCCTAGAACCTAGGTCATAGCACTGGGTACCTCATCAACTATTGGAATCTCATCAATAGATGGCCCTTCGAGTGTATGCTCTGCTCCCTCAACCAAGGTGTTAGCTTGTACATCCAAAGAGGTCTCTGAGAATGGTGACTCCTATGCCACACCAGGTATATCGATGTGCCCCTCACCATCCTGTGTGTCCTCATGATTAATCTCCTCCTGTAATGTTCCTAAAAGGAAATAACAGTGCTAAACAAGAAAAATACACATACGACACAGAAAATTTCAGACAACAATATAACACCCATAAAATTGCACTAGAATTGCACCAAACTGAACCATTTTATTATCAAAGGAGAGTACAATGAATGGAATGTGTGCACCTACCTTGCCAAAGCAAGCTAGACAATCCCAACTGAGAAAAATGTTGCTCGGATGCAAAGGAAAGACTTCTCCTCAATGTTTTGTGCTGACCCTAGAAATTCTACAGCTACTGGCTGGAAGAAACCCATGTTTGAGCCTTCCAATCTGCTCAAAAAATTCCACCAAATTAATCTTGAGCTCTCTACCAAAAACCCAGTAAAACCCAGAAAGGGTTTGGCCTATCTCCAAGCCAAAGTTGAACCCACAAAATGGTGCAAATTCCCCAACTAACTAGCAATTCGCCCTCTTATAAGAATAAGGATTTCATACTCGAAGATCACCCAAAAAAATCGGAAATTTTAACTACAAACTCCTCTCACAAATCCCAAAAAAATCCAAAAATGGTTTGACTGAATTTTGAACTTCCAAAATCGACCCCCAAAAGGCCCTATGCCCTCCAAAACTGCTGAAGCACACTGCCTGCCAATACACCAGCAAAATCCTCAAACGCTTTGGAAAAGTAGAAATCATCTCCACAAATACTTTCCATATCTCTCCCAACACAGATCAGCCTATATGGCTGAGTCTCCACTCCCATGTGTGCCCAATCTCTTCCTTTTGCACTAGTCTAGGAAGTGTGAAATCCCCACTGAATGACAGCTCTCTCCCCCAGCCAAAAAAATCAGCAAATCTTCTCTCTCGGAATTTCTCCCGGAAAAATCTCCCCTAACGAATGTCAAAATCACAACTCAGTTTCTCCTACTGCGTCCTCTAGAAATATGCACCACCTGGAGACACTGAATACAAATGCTGGAAACTACAGTGAAAATCACCGCCAGAAGATTATGGATGAACCTCTCTAGGGTGGCACTCGAAGTCCCCCGAATAAAGGGTGAGTTTTCCGCTTGGAAAACTCTTACTAAACAGCAGTGTGACCTGACTAAGCAGCTCGAGCAACTGAGAAGAAATTCGATATGCCACAGATGTCAAATGAAGAGTGTTGCATCCTTTTTGTAGATTCCGTGGAGACTTTTTCCCTCCTCCATGGATCCGTCACTAATCCTTTGATTTTTCCATTCTTTCATTTTGAACCATTGGCTTAGGGAGTGTGTATTTCCTTGTGTGGGTGGGCCCCACATGCTACTAACACAATCCCAAAGTAGCTTACTTCTAGCTCCTAAGTCTTCTGATAAAATGAAATGGACCATGTCACCTCCAAAATTGGCCCCAAAATGTAGAAATTAATCGTGTTCCAAAATAATTTAGGAAGGGACATTACACCTCGTCAAGCTCCTGACATCTAAAGCCCAGTCTCCACCAGTAGAAACGCCCCCAAGTCATACCCTTTAACTCCCCTCCTCTACAAGATGATCTCGTTCTTGACCCATGCTTCTCCTCTAGCTCATCCAGCGAATGACGGATGGTAGGACAACCAAATTGGCCATATGTATGGGTGTTTTACTGTTGGGTTGTGCGTGCATGCACATGGCTTCTCTGTAGGGTATGACTCCACGTCCCCACCATTTGTTGCATCTTCTCTAGGACCTGTTGGTTGTTCCTCCTTAACTGTTGGTTCTACCTCATCAACTCCTCCATGATCTCGTGTGTACTTTTCCATGTCTGTGTCATTAGTGTGCCCATAAATTCACTAGTCACTATGCATGCACGACCAAAACCTCCATGATCTTGCTAGCTCTCAAACAACTCACCATGATCATTCTCTAATACCACTGTAATATTGCAAATAGAAATTTTACAGAGATAATCAAAGACATGCACATAAATAACAACTCAATAAATTTCAGCAAACACCCATGAAGAGAAAATGCTCCGAAACACCAAAATGGCCAATTTTATTATAAGTAATTTAGTAAACTGTTGGAGTACAATAAATTGGAAGGAGTGCAACTGGGCTTGTTCAAGGCTAGCTATAAGCCCCAGGTGATCAATCTCTCGATACCCAACTACTGCAATAGTTTGTTCCTCTAGAAATCTGCGTTGCCCTAGTTTTTCTACATTGTTGGCTGACTTGGCCGATTGATTTGGCCCCTCAAAACTACCCAGAAAATTCTTTAAATTTAGGGCTGTGATACTTGTCAAAAACCCAGAAAAACCTACAAAGGGTTTGCTTTGGTTTTGACCCTCCAAATTCAACCCCAAATAGCTTGGCCGTCCTCAAATACCAGAACGCTCGACCTGTAGCAGAAAATGATGAATTGCTGCTCCAAAATGCTAGCAATCTCCCCACAATTTCCCTCCAAATGAAATACTAGCAGCTCAACCCCTAAATGCTCAAACCGACACCCCACACAACAATCACCCTAGAAGAATTGTGCAGGTCTGTGAGGGATGACACAGTAGCAATCTTCAGCAATTCGTACAACAGTGAGGGACTCCCTTTTGCCTCCCAAAGTCTCCCTCCTTTGGATCGAATCTGACCAAGAACACCCCTGCAGTAATAGAGACTCCAATTTTCGGCACCACTTCACCCAATGACTGCATGGCCTCTCCCTCTACGTCCCAGCTGAACCAAAATAGCGTGTACCTATGTGATGTCCCTCTCCCAACATCCAGAGCAAGAGAAAATCCTTCCTAGGGTGGTACTCGAAGTCCCTCGAAGAAAGGTTGAGCTTCACTCCTTGGGAAGATCTTGTGCTAAGCAACACTTGTAACTTAGCTAAACAGCTAGAGTGCCAATCAGTTATCAAAATGTCAAAAGCCCCCAAAATGATGTCTCTTCCCTCTATTTATCATTGCTGCCCGCTTTCTCTCCTTGTGGGCCCCACCAATTCGACCTCCTTCTCCCGCTCAAGTTTTTGCTAAGGGGTTTGAATTCTCCTTTTTGGGTGGCCCCCACATCTCACTACGAATTTAATTTTTCCTTTTCTCTAATGTCTGTGGCCTCCTCTCCAAAAATTAAGTGGAGATTCCCTCCACCCATTTTCCTTAAGTTTACCTACCAAAATATTTCGCAACACCCAATGGAAAAAATGGAAATTGTTCTTAGCAAAATTAATTTAATTGGGACATTACAGTCCTCCCCACTAAAAATTGCTAGTCCTCAAGTAATTCCTGAACAAGCACCCTCTCATTCAGTTGACCCCAATAGTCTCTGCACACAATACCGGGGTCCCAAATGTACCACCCAACCATCCCTGATCTTTTCCCTGTCCCACCAGGATCCCAAGCCATCCTGATCAACATGAGGTATCCCTTGCTCCACTCATTGTCTAGCTCATCATAGGCACCAGACACCCTTTGCATATTGCCACTAGGTAGAGCATTGTGGTAGTATAAGATCCTGATCATGTCCTCGTGAAACTACTCTATCAAATAGTCCCTCTTGTGTGCTTCAGGAGTGGACTCCTAAAGATGCAATCCAATCCTGGTGGGATTGAACCCTCGTCTTCTTGAGCTTCCCCTAAACTCCTCTTGCTAATCACCCTGCCACACCGTCAATGAATCACTAAAACCCAATGGAAGATTTGGATGACCTTCCCTTATAGAAACTAGCTCACCTTGATGGGTAGCCGAACTATTATTCGAGAATATCTTTCTCGTTGTAGAAGGAACCTATCCTGTTGACATCGTGACACCCCGGTCGTGCTTGAGTACTCAACATGCTCATACCGGGTCCTCCATTCTAGTAATGCTCGACCACTATATCTATCTCGGTCACCACTAGGAACAACCTTCCAGGGAAACCCTACACTGTCCACCACTCCTCGTCTATCCTCGATCTTGAGCAACAACCTGTCTCGCCATATAACGAAGGTCTCAGTGAATCCCCATGTGTTAGCCTGGGAAAGAAATGGATCACCCTCCATCATAACCTTGCGCATCGAGAAGTGGAGTGATCCACTCACCAACCAGATCCCTAGATCCCCAACTGTAATGGGAGCTCATAACTCCCACTCCTCACGGGCTGCTATTGCGTAGCACTGCTACCTGTTAGAACCAACTTGGTCCCCATCTCTGACCCCTGTATGTATGCCATAGGTGGACCCCAAGTATTAGGACTTTGGCCCATGCATGCCATCTACCCTGCCCCTTAAACCGCACAGTGAAATCTGCTATCCCAGCTCTTGATGATGCACCTAAACAATGCTGGGAGTTTAGACACTCTCCTATAGATGAAGTCTACCATCCATTGTCCCTCATGCATATGTAGCAGCCTCAACAAAAGTGTACAATGAATCTCCCTAGCAATCACCTCCCCAAGTGTGAGGCCAGGGGTGGAACATATGCTCCCTCGACGGTAGACCACGCTATCTGTAATATCCCGTTTCAGAGATATTCCCCAAAACCCCAGTAACTCCAACCAAATATGCACAAATGATATAATAACCAGGAAACTCAAAATGATAAAATAACAGTGGTGCAACATATAATAATGTAAACATGAAATATAACCAGATACTCGAGAAATGCAGAGAGAAATGCTAAGCCATTTTATTATACTGAGTAATGGAATGAGTACAGGAGGTGATCAGAAGGATGGCACCTCGACTTGCACCAGGCAAGTGAAGAAATACACTTAGAATAGCAAAGGAATGACCTCTCTCTGAACTGCGTGGATGCTGCTGGAGAACTGTCGTGCTACTGCTACTGCTGGAAATCAAATGAGGATTTGGGGCTGTTCCCCTCCTAAGAAAATGTTGAAACTCTAGAATCCACCTCTCCTCAGAAAACCCAGAGAAACCCAGAAAGCTTTTTTGAAATGGATGACCCCTGAAAATCGCCCCCCTTGGGGAATCATGCAATCTCTCAAGGCCCTGCGCTGCCACTGAGTAGAATCCTCCAAAATACTGCTTGAAACTCTACCAAACTCCTCCAATATGCAAGAGCTGATCCCTTGCTCAATATCCCAGCTCAACTCCAAAAATCTTCAAGCCGGAACTGCCCTCAGAAGAACTGCGTCCCTCTCTCTCAAGACTGCACAGTCCTCCAATGCTTAGCTCCACCCAAATGCAAAACATCAAAACTACTGCAAAAAGACTGCTGAAAATACCTTACCCGAGTAGGCACTCGAAGTCCCTCGGAGCTAAGGGTGAGATCTCCGAACGGAGACACTCAGTGCACTAAACAGTGCTGCAGAAAGGCTAAACAGCCAGTGTGCTCCAAGTCAAAATGACTAGCTCAAATGCTCATACTTGAATGAAAAAATGAGGGGGCTCCTCTCTCCTTTATAGCATTTGCCTCTCCCAATCCCAAGGCTCACCTCCTCCAATGTAATCCCCTCTTGCCACGTTGTAATATTCCTAATTAGCCATGGCTAATTGGAATATTCGATTTTGACCAATTTTTGCCTTCTATAGTTATTTATAAATAAAAAGTGAGGATGGGGAAGATAACTCACTTTAAGAATAAAAAGTCACTTCCTAGTAGCACAACCTTGTAACTTAAGGAGGAGCCAAGGGGGCCAAAGGGGGACGCAGAAATGGAGGGACTGCCAGGAGGGAAGAACACATGGCAAGAGGGGAATCACGCGGGAGGAGGTGAGCCTAGGGATTGTGAGAGGCAGAGGCTATAAAATAGAGAAGAGCCCCCTCATTTTGGATCATTCAGTTATGTGCATTTTGAGCTAGTCGTTTCGACTTCTGTGCACGCTGGATGTTTAGCTAGTCTGCAGCACTGTTTAGTGCATTGAGTGTCTTCGTTTGGAGATCTCACCCTTAGCACTGTTTAGCAGCGTTTCATCAGCGTTTTGGAGGACTACGCAGCACCTGGAGAGGGATGCAGTTCTTTTTGGTTGCAGTGCTGGATTGGGGTTTGCAAGTGAATTTACGTTGGGTGATTGAGCAAGGGTCCAACTCTTGTCTCATTGGAGGATTTTTGGCAGGGTTTCAGGCAGAGCTTAGAGGGGTTTCTTCAGTGGTAGCGCAGGTATTGAGGAACTGCGCAAAACCCCAAGGGGGTGTTTTTCGGGGGTCAGCCATTCTAGGAAAGCTTTCTGGTTTTTTCTGGGTTTCTTGAGTAGAGCCCGAATCCAGAGTTTCAGCTTTTTCCGAGGAGGTGAGCAGCCCCAAATCATCATTTGTTTTCTAGCAGTAACAGCAACATCCACGTAGAGAGGTCATTCTTGTCATTCTGAGAGTATTTCTTCACTTGCCTTGTTTAAGACGAGGTGCCATCTGCTTGATCACCTCTTGTACTCATTTTATTGCTCAGTATAATAAAATGGCTTAGCATTTCTCACTGCATTTCTTGTGTATTTGCTTATATTTCCGGTTTATATTATTATATGCTGTTCCACTATTATTTTATCATTTTTGGGTTATTATATCATTTGCACGTATTTGGTTGGAGTTTTTACTGGGGTTTGAGGAATATTCCGGGTTAGGAATATTACAGTGGTATTAGAGCATAGATCTGGCTCAGCCTGTGGAGCTAGCAATCTATGACACTGGGGAAAAACCCTACATTTGTTACAGAGGTAGGAGATACAGAGACACTGAATGTAGGTTGGAGAATACCTATAGAGAGGGAGACTGTGTTCCTGTGGCGGTCCCAGAACAGGAGGAACCTGTGGTAAATGTAGAACAAAGAGAGCCAGTAGTGAACGCAGAGCAGATGGCAGATAAGGACGGGAAGAGATTTGCGGACATGCTCCTCAAATCTGTGCAAGATTTGTTGAGGCAGATTGAGGTGATGGGGCAGAGATTCACGGCAGTAGAGGCCAGACAGCGTGAGAGCCCACGAGTTTTCCCGATTGGTGAGAGATCAGGTGCATCCCATCACTTTCCAGAGCAGCGTGATACTGTGCAGCAGGTGGCCTCACATGCCCCTACACGCTCTACCATTCCCACTTTCTTAAGAGTAGACACGGGGGTCATAGCCCAGCAGGAGGCAGAGCCCGAACATATGGGCAATTATTTTGCAGAGTACCAGGCCTATGGGCAGGAGTTCAAGGAAGCCCTCTCATTCAGAGATTTTGTTCAGCTCCAGCGGGATAGCAAACCCTGCGACCATCACAGAGGGTACCGGCATTACCATGATGGCGACACCCACTGCGCAGCGAGTAGATTCCACTTGCCTAAGTTTGATGGCTCATCAAACAGTTCGAAAAAGTCTTGGGTGGAGAAGCTGGACATTTATTTCCAGCTTAACCAGATGTCGGAGGCAGAAGCCATCAAGGTGACAACATTACATTTGGATGGCGAGGCCCAGGATTGGTGGTTTCATGGGATGGTTACATTGGGGCTCTCCACAGTCATGACATATGCCGAGTTTACTAGGAGACTGATGGAGCGATTTGATCGGAGAGATCCAAAGCAACATTTCATTGAGCTCACGAGGCTCAAACAAACAGGGAGCCTAGAGACCTACATTGCAGATTTCTTGAGGGTCACTGTGATGGTGCCAGACCTATCCACGACATGGAGGGTCTATATGTATGTTGAGGGGTTAGCAGAGCCACTTCGGGGTTTAGTCCGATCCACTAAACTAGCCAAACTCCACGACGCTATTAGTAGGACCTGGGACTTGCAGGATGTCTTACCCAGGACCCGGACACCTTACCCACAGAGACAGACTTTTCAGTCTAAGGGGAAGGATGTGAGGATTCCTCCTCCAAAGGGGAATCCAAGACGAGTACAGCTTGACGACGATGCTAGGAGGGAGTTGAAGAAGAAGTGGTTGTGCTTCACCTGTCAGGAGCCATGGGCACCAGGACATAGATGTGTTGTTGGCAAAGCACATTTTATTGAGATCTTCTTCGAGAGTAGTGGAGAAGAGGATGACGAGGAGGATGTGGAGGCAGGAGATAGCCATGCCATACAGGGGCCTTTGCCACCTCCACCACCAGCAGCAGGTGGTGCATCTTTTGCACCCACTGAAGGGGCCCTTGCAGCGTTGCGAGGAGTCCCCAAGTATCTGACGCTATGCGTACGAGGGACAGTACGTGGCCAGCGCGTATTAGTTTTGGTTGACAGTGGGGCAACCCACAACTTCATCAATGCAAAGATGGTTGAGCGGAGAGGTATTCAGACAGAGAGCTTCGATGGGTTTTCAGTATTGATCCCAGGAGATCAGACCGTGACATGCACTCGTTATGTTCCAGAGCTTTTAGTGATGATGGGAACCTACACATTGACTGACCACTTTTTCGTGGTCGATATTCCAGACACCAACATGATATTGGGTGTTCAGTCGCTTATTACTCTAGGGAAGGTCACGACGGATTGGAAGACCCTAGAGATGGAGTGGGATGATGAGAAGACAGGGAGGCATGAGAAGATACAGGGATAGCACACATATCCGCCTCAGACTGTGTCAGCTCATCAGATGGAGGCAGTCTTCTAGAAGGGAGACATAGAGTGGGCAGTGGAGCTGCGTGCATCAGAGGCAGGGACTACAGGGCAGATGGTACATCCAGAGATCCAGTCCATCCTTGATCGGTATGCCATAGTGTTTGGAGAGATTCCACCAAGACAGCCACCGGATCAGGGGTTTGAGCACACTATCGAGCTTAAGCAGGGCATCCAGGAAGTGATCACCACCCCCTATAGGCACCCCAAGGCCTATCAGGACGAGATTGAGCGGGCTATCGAGGAGTTGTTGGCTCTTGGGCACATTCGACCGAGCATGAGTCCTTTTGCTTCTTCTGAGGTGTTGGTGAAAAAGAAGGATGGTACATTAAGGATGTGCATTGACTATAGGGCCCTGAACAAGAAGACCCTGAAGAACAGGTACTCCATACCCAGGATCGATGAGTTGATGGACGAGTTGAGGGGAGCACGATTCTTCTCAAAGATTGATTTGAGATCTGGGTACAATCAGATTCGCGTGAGGGAACAGGACATTCCCAAGACCGCCTTCAGGTGTCACCATGGGCACTTTGAGTTCTTGGTGATGCCTTTTGGGCTAACCAACACCCCCACTACATTTCAGTCTTGCATGAATCACATCTTTCGTAGTCACCTGAGGAAGTTTGTGTTGGTATTTTTTGATGACATTCTCATTTACAGCAGGACTTGGGAGGAGCATCTCCAGCACATTGAGATGGTATTGCATATCTTACAAGAGCAGCAATTCTATGCCAAACTCTCCAAGTGTGAGTTTGGGTTGATGGGGATGTTGTATCTGGGACACATCAAAGGAGTGGACGGAGTGAGAATCCACGGGGAGAAGATCAGGGCCATCAGAGAATGGACAGAGCCGAGAAATGTGACGGTACTTCGAGGATTCATTGGCATTTGTACTTACTATCGGAAGTTGTCAAAGGTTTCTCACAGCTTGC
>APFE030336427.1:9673-22261 GCA_000404065.3 Pinus taeda
TGCATCAATACCAGTGCTCCCCAAACCATCTTGCAGGTATCCTTCTCGAACATTGTTTTTACACCTGCATCATCTAGCTTGCTTACAGAAATCAGATTTTTGGCCAATGCAAGAATATGTAGAACACCCAGAAGTGTTCTAACCCTTCCACCTTGCAACTTCAACTTTACGTTTCTGCAACCAATGATTCTAGCCTTCCTATCATCCCCTAAGAAGACATCACCACCATCATATTTCTCATACTTGCATAACCACTCTCTATGGGGAGTGAAGTGAAAGGATGCACTTGAGTCAATCAACCATGCCTCGTGATGTACATGTGTACTTTAATAAGCCAAGTACACATCTCCACCTTCATATGAGGTGGTTTTCACCTTTGCAGAAGGAGCATCATCATATCCCTTTCCTTTATCAAGAGCTTTAGATTTACATTCCCTTTTGTAGTGCCCTTCCTTTCTACATTTCCAGCACACCACCTTTACAGGTTTTCCTGGATATTTAGATCTCCCTCTAGATTTAGACCTCCCACTCAATGACTTATTTTTTTCTGTTCTGACATCGTCCTTGTACAAACAAGGCATCAACATTCTGGCTCTCCACATTTTTCCACCTCATTCCTTCCGTCAACAAGGATAAGACTATTTCATCAAACTACAAGGCAGTTGCATTACTACCTATTGCAATAACCAGGATATCCCACGAATTCGGTTGAGAACACAACAAACTGATGCACTTATCTTCATCTGAAATTTTAATATCAACAGATGATAACTAACTTACCACAGTATTGAATACGTTCAGATGCTTTGTCACTGAGTCTCCATCTTTCATCCTCAAGTTATACAACTTTTTCCGTAGGAACAATTTATTCACCAAAGACTTAGATTGGTATAAAGTCCCTAACTTGTCCCACAAAGCCTTCACCATAGCTTCCCCTGATACATTTAGAAATACTAAATCTAAGACACACAATCGTATTGTGCTCTTTGCCTTCTGATCCAACTTCTTCCATTCTTCATCAGACACTCCCGTTGGTTTAGTACCTAGATCTACTGCAATCCACTAATCTTTATCCACCAACAGATCCTCCATCTTGAGTTTCCATAACTCAAAACTCTGGCCATTAATTTTATTGATCTCTATCTTTCCACTGCTCGCCATCTTCTTTCACCACCAGAATCGATCCTGTAGATCTCCCACTGAACAGGGTCTACACCAAGCCCGAGAAAAGGCCCTCAACAGCAAAGGTGGCTCCTTGAAGCCAAAACAGCTTTGATACCAAATGTAGGTTTTAACCCCTTATAGAAATTACCTGCATACGAATTCTAAAACACAAAAATAAACAATGTGAGAGCATAACACATAAAACACATATACAAAGAGATTTTCCCCTGGATCCCAAAACTGGGACTACCAGCTTGATTTTTCATTATTTTCCTTTCAATGTTACAATATATATTTATACATGTCGAAACATCCAATACCATGGACCCAAAACCATTGCGTCCAAAACCATGGACCGAAAACCATCGCATCCAAAACCATGTGCGAAAATCATGCACAAAACCATAGGTAGGTCCACCCAACCTACCTGTGAAACCCCCTGCGACACCCCCCCGCTACGCAATCAGCGCAACAAAGAGGGGCCTTCTCCCCCCTTCTAACCCCCTGGTTAACTATGTGGGCTAGTCGTGGAAAGAATATAACACAACCCAACACTTCTCAGTATGGATTATGGTACAGATAGACAAAAGAAGTGAATCTTTAGGGCTCCAGAGATGTAGATTGGGCAAGGAGGCCATCCGACAGGAAGAGCACATTAGGAGGGATCTTCAGTATTGGGTCAGCGGCAGTTTCTTGGTACTGCAGAAAACAAAGATCAGTTGCACTCAGTTCGGCAGAGGTAGAGTACATAGCTGCAAGTCAGACAACATGTGAGTCCATTTGGATGAGGAAGATCCTCGTTGGTTTGTTTGATCAACAGACGGATCCAACAGTGATTTACTTTGATAATCATAATTGTATAAAACTCTTTGAAAATCTAGTTTTTCATGATTGGTCCAAGCATATTGATATCCAATATCATCATCTCAGATATTATGTATTGAGGAAGATTATGTTGTTAGAGGACATTCCCACGAAAGAGAAACAAGTTGACATTTTGACAAACGCATTGTCAAGATGTAAATTTGAGTTTCATAGAGATAGGATCAGGGTAGATGATAATCCCTTTCTTGTTGAGAGGGAGTGTTGAGAAATGACAACAAGAAAATTCCAATTTAATTTGTCCTTGAATTAAACTAAGAATTAAAATCAAATTCTATTCTCATAACAACTTGTAAATAGTTAATTAAGTTTAATTAGCTTAATTAGCTTAGGAATTTCAAGTTGGAAGTCTTTGTGGAGACATGTATATGTTCTTCGTAAGTTTTAGGGGTCTAGTATGAGTTTAAATTGAGTTGGAAATTAAATCACTCAATTTACTGAGTTATGTTCAGTTAAATTAGTTCTAATTATTTGTGGGACTAATAGAGGATTAACAATCAGTTGATGCACTGATGCATCCACTAGTGCTACTCTAGTTAACTAAAGCTTCCCTCATGAGAAACTCATGCATGTCAGCTCAGAGAAAGATGCAGTTAATACTAAAGTGCAAGGCTAATGTACTATCATTTGTATTATTTACTAGAGTGTAAATATCATGCATGCATCAGAGATTGATCCTATGTTTGGATTGTGGAGCTTTGGAAGCATGAATTCCCTTTAAATACGTGTTATTCATCCTAGGAATTACACAAGAGAGTAGGGGCTTTGATAGTTGTAGAATTGGCTAAGTGTTGGCCGAGAGCTTGCTTGTGAGCTGAGAGAATTGAGCATACTTGTGCAGAATTTTTCTAGTGAGAAAAAGGTTTGTATCTTCACCCATATTTCTGATATATGAAATATAGATAACGGGGTTTTGAGCAGGGAAAATTTTAGGGGCTAATATTCTTTGATGGGCTAATTTTATATACTTTTTCCAAAAAAAGATTCGCTAATTTCTATTTTTTTTTGTAAAAATGATTCGCCCAAATTTTATAGAATGAAATTATTTTACCCTAAAAATCGCCAAAAAAACATATATAGACCATATAAAAATATTATAAATTTGAATATTTTTACAAAAATATCTCCAAACATTTTATAGATTTCATATTATGGACTAGTGGGATTCGCCAAGGTTTCGAAACTTTAAGATAAATTTTCATGCTTAAAATGTTCCCTTATTTTGAGCAGTGTCTTTCACCAGATACATCTTATGTTATGTACCATTCATTTATCTTCTTCTTGTTCATATTGTTTTCATCGATCTATTGGCTTTCGCTGGTTGAAAGTAGAAGTAGATTCTTTTCATGTGGTTTAGTACATTGTACAAGCTTGTGAATCTATAGGATTTTCTACAAACAATACACCAAAACTCCCATCTATAGTTTCTTTCTATATACCGATCACTATTTGAAACATCACCATCCATCAATGGATTATACATGAGGGGGAATCCACCTGTATTATGTCAAAAATAAGTTTTGCGGAAACCAAGATCCCTCGAACTGACTTCCTCACCCATTACATTAAGGGCTTACCAAAGACACCCCTCCACACCAGTCAAAATTATCCAGAATGTCCCAATGAAGCTTGTTGGTAAAAAATTCCTCATAAACGTCAAATTCTTTGATGCCCAATTAGATTACGAAATCTTACTAGGATGAAAATACATGTATGCCATGACCATCGTAGCATCATTGTTATTCAACATCATGATGTTTCCCCACAATGGGAAAACCATTACTGTTAACCAATTAACCTATTATGAGAAGCAAGCATCCAAAACTCCTAACGACGTGTTACCTTTCATCATATACCACACTGATATAGTCCCATCCTACACTAAAGGATTTTTAAAGCATCATCACTCCTAGGCAGATACCAAGGATACCCTTTAGCAATTGAACCTGCTCCCACTAACCCGGTGTGTATGATTTGTTCATCTACTGTTTCCCAATATCATGAAACAATTCAAGAAACATCCAATATTGGGACTATTGAGTCAACATTCCTTCCATACACCATTACCTAAACACCTTTCTTCTATCCCCCACCTAGGTTTGTGTCACACCAAGTCAAGGAAACACTCACATTTACCAACATGGTTCTCGAAATCCTTGTTTGGTATTTGTCTCCATAGGCCATGTCAACAAACATTTTCATCAATTCATCCACACCTCAAGGAACTATACATGTGACAACACCAACAGGGGCTACCAAAAAGGAGAAACAATAAGGCAAGAAGGTTGAAACCCTAACTAATTCCTCTTCCAAGGTTAATCTTGACCATGTGTATTATGTGAGGTATTAGGGTAGCCTACCAACCTATGCCCATAATTGGAAGAGTTAAAAGCCCCACTTTAAACCCCTCAAGCACCTGTGGCCCCACCTCCACCTCGAGGAGACAAGGCCACACAAACACACAATAAGGAATTACATACTAACAATTTATGCACTATATGCGCATAGTATATAAAGTACACACACCACTACCTAAAATCCCTCGTTATCACAATACAATGGGATCTCTTGCTCAAACCAATACTATGACTTCCCAAGATCCCAGTAGCGGCGGACATGTCCCAGAATATTTACTGCCTCTTGGAGGAGGAAACCTCGCATAAGGAACACCCTTGTGCCTATTTCAATTCAACCTCACACACCATACCACTACCATCCATGATAGCGAAGCCACCTAAAACAACCTCACCAACACCTACTCACTCATGTCCCTTATGTGACAAACTAAGGAATTTGATTAATCAATGTTGTCAGGTGAAAAATATCAACGACATTTTCCTCTCATTGGTCCACTTGCCTTTGCCTGTTCACTCAAACAAGGCTAGAAATAAGTTAAACCATTGTCGCATTTTTCACAGATCTATCTAAACAAAATTGCACGTACCTTTCTCGATTTGACATTGCCACAAAAGCCTTGCTACAAACTGATGTCAGGACCTCCAACCCTCCTATCATGGTTAATTGATGGGATGTACCTTCAATAAGTTCCCTACTTGTAACCATAAGAGAGATAGCTCCACCACCTAGTGTTGATGACATGTAACACCACATACGATTCATTTCCTCATCCGTAGGAACCCTGATTCGTGCAATTTGCTCATTTGTTTTTAGTGTTGAGATTCCTTCACCCATTATGAAGATTCCACCACCCCCAACTTTATAAACCCATGCAATCTGCACATTTTCAACATCAGTAGCTTCTATTGCAGCAACCACTAAATCATTCTCTTTCTTGTCAACCAACACCATTAGGTGCCAATCCCAAAAACATGACCTCTTTCTACCTCTATTTCCATTAGAAATTATCTTTCATTTAGTCGAAGATATTTTAAAGGCCATGACAGAATCCAAGTGTCATTACGATGCCATGCATCATCTTCCTTTATTCTTACCAGAAAAAATATTTCTCACTTACGAAAGCACCATACTATAATATTTTATCAATAGAGATAGCAAACTTCTTCCCACCACATTAGAAATGTTTGAGGAAGGAAAGATACCTAATATCTCACCCACTGTCAAGGTAGATATATCCACCAAACTAGGCAAAGTGGACGAAATCCGACTAGGGGCAGCATGTTCTCCTAAAGAGATTGCCTCCTACAAAGCATTGTTCCAAGAATACAGGGACATTTTTGCATGGTCATGTTCTGAGATTCGTAATATCAACCCTTTGATCATGGGGCAACAAACTGACATGTGGCATGACACTTACCTAGTTAGGAAAAAGCAACGTCAACTCCACCTATTCAGAGAACCCATCAGGTGCGCCTTCTTGTGTTTTTGTTACCTTTCTTTCCAGCTTGCATAATTTTATAGTTGAGCATTTTCACTTGGGGTATTGGCTTTTGAAGTTGCCATATATCAACATCTTCACAGGAAGCCCATTCCCATTGTGGAAATAGATAGTTGAGGTATCATTCTTCACTCAACATGATAAGCTTCCTCCAAATTTTTACATATTTTGCCATCATTTCTCTAAAATAAACAATAGGGTTCACCATCTCGACCATGTTAACCATCACCTTCCACCTGCACATGTTAAATTTCCACGTCAGTCGTTAAAGACTCACCCAAATGAATTACCCTAGTTCATAGTTACCTTCACAGTATCAGTATCCATGTCCATCCCGCTAGGCTTAGGATCCATATCATATGCATGTCTAGAAGATAAGCTGCATACTTCTCTTCTTCACACATTGCTTACCACACCCATTCCCAAGTCACCACTCTCTTTTATAGATGGATCAAACAAAATTTACCCCCACATTCTACATTTTGCATACCATTCCTCCATACGGAAATATCCCATCCAGGTCACTTCAGCTGCCTCATCAACCTGACACTAAGACCAACCAATGGGGCCCCTGCCCTCAGTAAAAAATCCACCTGCATCATCATGCAAGCCACCATTTTCTGGTAGTACCCGTCTCCACATTTTTACATTCCAAACCACCTTTACATTCTTTTGGAAAGTGTATAAAGATTTTGTAAGGATAAGGATTCCCACCCATATTTTTGTATTAGTTTCCCATAAGCAATCCTTATTTTCCCTTGGTTGGAGATTTCTTTTGTTAACCACACCATTTCCCATCATTCACTCACTACATACGATGACAGTTAGAACATAATCTTACCGACCGTAGACGTGTTATCGAATCCACGTCAATTTAACCCCAAAAAAATGTTTTGACTGTCGCCACTCGCATTACAACTCCAACCTTAGGTAGTTTTCCATATCCACTCATACTGTCAACTCTAGCTATCATTCCTTTTTGACCCATCAAGTTATAACCATCTACTTTAATTTCACATGGATTCCCCAAACTAGTTGTCATGCAGTTGATGGTCCCTTCATGTCGACGTCAACACTCATTTTCCACATCGAATAAGTACCTTGTTTTCTCCCCCACTTTTTAAGGACAACCTTGGGTGGCATAATTGGAATCATTATTTCCTATTGATTTCATCAATATCACTGATATTCGAAACCAACATAACCTTTTCATATCAGAGTAGTATCATAATTTCTGCAATTCTCTCATTTAGTCAAAGACCCATGCATCCCATATGACCTCATTCAACAATGCTTTGTATTTGATGCATGGGGGGACTTATTCCAACTTATTTTTCATATATGCACCTAAAGGAAAAAGAAGTTAGCTTTTTCAACCATAAGCATTTTAGCCGCATCAATGCTAACTTGATAGGACCATGTCATGTATGATTGTAATACTTAGTCATATTCATCGTAACAAGGATGGGATAGGCCCACCTCATATAGACACTTTTGAATCAATATTTCTTCATAGCATGGTTTTTTTTAGTTCTTAGTTAAGGATTTTTCCTTAATCATCTTTGCAATAAGTTTCTATATCTCTCAAGAATTTCGTAAGAATCTCACTCAAATAAAAAAATATGTGATGTATTTTGGCTATATGCTTACTCCTAAAATCACACATTAGGGGGCAACTGTTATCATGATAAAATCATACACTCATTTGTACAAAGCATAAGACACTCAAATATAGTGACCAACACACACAAAGGTTACATTTTCAGTTGAAAGCATCATGAATACCAAAAAATCAAAAGATTTCCTAAGGTTCAATTAAAAAATTGACTCACGTGGGTGTACCACTACTGGAAATTAGCTACCGTGCACCTATTTCTTCGATATCCATGTGGATCGTGAAAATCCCAGTCAGCACCTCGGGCTGCAAACTTTCTTAAGAAACACTCCAACTCTTGACATGATGGGATGACCAGTTGAGCCTTGAGCCGCAAGAAGCCTCAATGACAAGAATATGGTAGCTCTCATCTCATTTATGAGGAAAAACCACATTAAGGAGATAAAGGAGGGAAGGAGTGTCCAAAAATTCTATAAATACAAGTTCATGGAGAGCCAAACAAAAGAAGTAGTAGTGCATTGTTATGCTTCCAAAATTCCCCCCCAACTGATCTAGAATACAATTGTGAGGAGAATTCCATCATTGTAGAGAATTTTACATGATTCTTTGAGAGGAGAAAGAGCTTGCAAAAGATATTGAGAAAGGGGAATCCTTGTTGACATATTTTGAACATCATTGCTTAAACAACTCTCTTTAAGTATCTTTGCTATTTTTATTGTAACTCTTCCACCACCAACAACCATAAAGAGGATCCTTTTACTATACCTTTGTTGATTTGTTTGTTTCGCAATCTTATTTGTGTGTTATTTAGTGTAGTTTTAGTTTGTTTTGTTCATGCATTTTTTTCATTACTTCCAATGCTTTTTTTGTCCATGTTTATCCACTAATACATCTAATTTGTTTATGTACTCTTTGTAGGAAGAAATCAATCATGAAAAATGTGTTTTTGGGACTTATAAGCAACCAAACACACCACACAAGGCTTTCTATTAAATTTATCAAAGTGCAATATCTTTTTAAATTAATTTTACTGAAATTCCAAGTGCAATATTTTTCACGTTAATTTTATCAATGTGTGTTATTTTCTAATTAGTTTTCTATAAGGGCTTACTAGTAATTTCTTAGTCCCAGTCCATTACTTATTGGTTGAGACTTGCTGCTTTATAACTTCCCTCATTTTCATTAGTATTTCTTCTCTTCATAAATTTAAAGTTAATGGATGATGTGGATGGTGTTAAATTTCATGTTGATTTTATTAATAAGTTCTAATTAATAATTTGATGAATGTGATTTGAAAAAAAAATAGTTTATAATTTAGATAATTTTCTATTCCTGTAAGTAATATTTATATTAATATCTCATAGTTATATGTTCGTATATTACTTGGGAGGTTAGATCAAACACATAATTTTTATTTTAAAAAAACACTAAATATAGATTTTACCAAATATGTATCAAAATAAAGCTACATTATTTATAGAGGCAATGCTTCGAGGGTCATTTTCCATTCTTGAAATAAGAAAACTAAAACTAGTATAGTAAAAACTAACTAACCAAGAGTGAATTAAGATTTTTTAGAGTTGGCCTCAACTAGGATAGGGTCCTTGGTACCCTATGGTGAGCCACCATGCAAAAGATAGTCATAGGTGAGAAATGTTTTTGTTGAATCTATTTTCCATGGATCACACCAACACCTATACTTCATCCACCTAAAGGAGAATTTCCTCTTGAGACTCATTCCAGTCTACCAACACCCTAGAGGATTTAAGATGCCAATAAAGGTATATTATGTGCATATAGCAATTGAAGTGACCTTGCGAGTTAATTTTGTCTCGAACACAATTCACCATTTATGTTATCACTTTAGAGTCATTCAAGCATTAGAATTATTAACTATCTCTCATTTTTCATCTGTGATCACTTCCTATGTTTGGGGAGGACCATGGGCCTAAAAAATGTGTGAAAGAATCTTTTCTCTTAGTTGGGCTCTAAAACCACCCATTTTGCTACAGTAGGTAGTGCCCCTCCTATAACGAGCCTGTTAACAAGGGATTATAGAGCATAGACGAAGGAGAGAGGAGAGATGTGGGGGAAGGGGTGGGCGGAGTGGGGGGTTGGTAGAATGTATAACCTTGGAATATGTTGGGGAAGATAGAGGCCTGGCATGTGGCGAAGAGGCCAAGGATGAGGGAGGGGGGACAAAGGTAGGGGATAGTTTTGAAAAGAGGCATATTTAGAGATGATGAGAGGAAGATGACAAGGCAAGGAAAGCCAAGTGGATGATAAATGAGACCTAATAAAGGGAATAGAAGGACTAGATGTAAAAGAGGAGGACAAGCTAAGAAGGAATGGGATAATGAACATTTTACAAATGGAAATGTCTGTGGAATCCCTAAAAGACTTCCTGATAACTAGGAAAGGGAGTGACCTAAATAAGAAACAACATCCAACCATAGCTTAAAATTTTTATATAAGTGAAGTTTGAGGAGTTAAATAGGGTCCAAATCTATAGTAAGTAGCAAAATTCATCACAAGGAGCTCATAAAACAGTAAGGAAAACTATAATTCATGTGTTTGAAGGTGGTTCTAGCTATAAATATGATTCCTTAGCACTATGAAGGACCAACATACTCCATGAACTATCCACTCCATATGCATTAGAGAAAAATTGAGGTCTAAAATAGTACTTCTAAGAAATATTATAAAATAATAGTGGAAATAATCAACTAAGATTATATTACGTAATATAGTTTTGGAGGGAAGAAAGAAAAAACTATTTTTTCAATTCATATTTTCAACTTATCTTCCTACAATTTTACTCAAATTTCAAGTAGAATCACTCATTATATGTGTAATTTAACTTTTCATACGAGGAGTACCCACGTTGCATACTTTCAATGGATCCTACTACAAAAACAAATGTGAAATACATGAAAAAACATGATTGAAATCACGTTTTTTGTGTATTTCACATTTTTTATGTAGTAAGGTCCATCGAAAGTATGCAACATAGGTACTCCTTGGATGCAAAATTAAATTATTCATCCAATGAATGCTGATGCCCAAAATTTGAGTAAACTCGTAGGGAGATACACTGAAAATGTAGTTTTTTTTTTTAATCCTTTTACTTTTTAGATCCAAAAATGGTGAATCATTCCCCATAATTTACATCATGATATTGAATCCTATAGGTTCTTATAAAGTTGATTTTTTTTCTACATTTTTGTTTTGAGGCCTACTTTTTACCTCAAAATTTCTCTAATGATAGGCAGTCAATGATGATGAGAGGAGTAAAAATTCTCTAGTTATTTAATCTATCAAGATTAATAGAGAAACCAATATTTTTTCACGGAGATTCTTGAAAATATGGCATTGGAATTATATAGTAGTTGCCTCAAGGTTGAGGTGATGTGCTAAATGGTGATTGAAGGGGAGGTGTTGCAATGATCACCCCCTACATCAACAAGTGAAACAACAACAATGCCTCCTCATATGGATAGCCTACGACAACAATGCCTCCCCATATGGATAGCCTATGTCATCCCATCCAAAGAGTTTATAATTTGGATATTATTATAGATTATTTTTATGATTTAAAGTTGGATTATTTTTAAATTTGATCTACTTACATATAAATACTTTTTAGTAAGCGTTGTCCTAATGCACATGTTTTATTTCTAATTGTGTTATTAATGTTAGTCATAATTTTCCTATTGAAAAATACATGAAAATGAATTCATTTATGTGTTTAAGTAATACAATGATGGTTATAGTATTGAGTGTTAGATCAATTGGTCAAGCCCTCATCATAAAGCACCTTTTCTATTGAAAGGTCACGTGTTTAACTCTTTCGACACTCTCGACGTTAGACTCGATGGTTAAGCCAAAAAGTGTTGATCCCTTTGGCTGGATCTGTCTAGTACAAATATGGCTAGATCTGTCTAGTACAAATATTGCGTTGATCCCTTTGGCTGGATTTGTCTAGTACAAATATTCCATGGACGCATCGATCTACAAGGTCCCTGAACCAAACGAAGTACAATGATGGTTAAGATTAACATATTATTAGATTAAGTAGAAAGTTGTTTAAGCATATTCTAAGATGTCATTACTTTTTATATATTTTTGGAAAATATATTCTATTTTATTTATTTTTATGATATTTAAATATAAAATTGAAAAGTGAATTACTGGATCTGTCTCTAGTACAAATATGGCTAGATCTATCTAGTACAAATATTCCATGGACGCATCGATCTACAAGGTCCCTGAACCAAACGAAGTACAATGATGGTTAAGATTAACATATTATTAGATTAAGTAGAAAGTTGTTTAAGCATATTCTAAGATGTCGTTAATTTATATATATTTTTGGAAGATATATGCTATTTTATTTGTTTTTATGATATTTAAATATAAAATTGGAAAGTGAATTACTGGATCTGTCTAGTACAAATATGGCTAGATCTGTGTAGTACAAATATTCCATGGATGCATCGATCTACAAGGTCCCTGAACCAAACGAAGTACAATGATGGTTAAGATTAACATATTATTAGATTAAGTAGAAAGTTGTTTAAGCATATTCTAAGATGTCATTAATTTATATATATATATTGGAAAATATATTCTATTTTATTTATTTTTATGATATTTAAATACGAAATTGAAAAGTGAATTAATTTTGACCATTTCTCGACAAGATTTAGCTGTATCTATACAAAACCAACCCATATTTGTGGTTGGATTTGCGTCCACTCAATTTCTAAAGGTGAACTTTTACCACAAAGGTCTTAAGACTTGTGCAAATCTATTTCAATCTAGGATCTATCAAGCCCCAATAGAGATCAAAATCTATTTCAATCTAGGATCTATCAAGCCCCAATAGAAACTCTTCATGATATTTTATTTTCTCATTGTATAAATTGCATTTATGAATGCATAACTAGACTTAATACCTTAAAAATCCCCATGGGAACTAAGGATGCTACATAGTTTAGTGTTGCAATTTCAAGAAATATTTTCTCATTTTCTAAAACTATATTAATTATTTTAACAAAGAATTCCTTTG
>APFE030336427.1:26456-38854 GCA_000404065.3 Pinus taeda
CTAATACGCATATGAATATTACTTTTAATCGGGGTCATAGGCACGGTTACAAAGTTTTCTTTTGACATTAATATTATAACTAATATCAATATTTTTTTGTGTAAGTTAGCTTTTGATATTAACAAAAAGAAAATATAGTACAAAACTTCTGCATCTGCAGATTACGGGCCGCATGACAGCAGGCCTAACTTAGAAGACTAAACTTCAGGTGACCAAAAAAGGGTAACTGAAAACTCAAAACCAGCACACCTCGCAGGGCGGCAGAGAACCAAAACTGACAAAAGACATACACAAAGAAGACCTGACAGAGAAGACTCTAGACTTGCTCCTTAGACAGAAGACAGATCAACCCACAAAGAAGAAGGAGGCGAGGATAGCAGGCCGCAAAAACATAGAAACAGACCGCCGAGGTCCAGTGCAGACCGTTACATGTTGACCTATCTTGGCTTGGGAGGATTGCCCTGCTGATCTCCGGTCGAGTCTCCCTTCTGCATCTCTGAAGGCTTGCTGTCTTGACTAATGACGTTTCTTAAAAGTTTAATCAGAACTGTGAGTTTTTTGTTGATGGAGTCGACCTGTTGATCCAACGAAGTCAGCTTGAATTCAATGCTCTCCACTACTGCCATATGATCATGCTCCATAGCTTCTGTGAGATTCTGAAGCTTTCATAGCTGCTCCGCATGTTCATCCTGTATACCCAGAGCCTTCGCAAGTAGGGTCTTCATGCGCCAACTTTCAGCTTGTGTTCTGACGAATTGAGTGGCGCGAGTGTTGGCTATTCCAAGGTCCAGGAGCCAGTCCACTTCTTTCCCAATTTGCTGGTCTGAAAGCTTTTTCTCCTCCTCCTGGACCATGGCTTCCAAGTCGATGATTTTACGCTTATTCCTTTGAGAGGTCCGCGTTTCGTACATCTCTCTCGCATGTCGAAGGTCTTTGTTGGCAGACGCATTGCAGCTGCCCTCCCTTGCCATTTTGTTGCTTGCTCTCGTGGTGTTTTCCTGAGCGCTATCTGTAGAGTGAAAAGGCTCTGTTTTGCTACACGATAAAACAATGCTTTTCCTGTTGTCTCTGATGGTGGTTAAATATCGAATTTCTGGGAAGTTATCGGTGTATGGTTGCCTTTCTCTGTGCAACTTGCATGTCAGATCAACATAATTGCTGCGTGATGGTATATTGGTAGGGTTATGGTATAATTGCCTCCCCTTACGGTCACTGCTCCCTGCTTGCTCCATATCTTGCCAAGTGTTCCCCTTCCTGATCATATTGCGGCGGCTCATACCATTACAGATCATGTAAACTGCAAAAATCTTTATCACCTGCTTCTGACATAATTGCCCTTATCTCATTTGTCCTTCGAGCCATGCTGGGATTTAATGGTGCCTGCCTAGTCAACATGTCTAATCAATTATGACACTGTATTATTCGACCCTTCGGTCGGACTCCTCTGCCGTCACCAGATCCAACCTGGAGAGCTACATGCATTTGCCTCTTAACTCTGGGTTGTCAATATCCTGCCAACAGTTGTCCCACATTGTGTTAGGGTGTTCAATCCCATGATTCGCCAGGTGGTCAGCAACCGCATTTGCTTTTCGTCGTACCGCCAAAAAGGTGAGACCTTTCATTTCTCCCAACAGTTTGGCAATGTTGTCTGTGACCTTGGCCAGTCGTTAGTGTCTGGTAACCTTACTTGCTGGCGTTCCCCTGTAAATTTTCCTCGCCGCTGTTATGGCCACCTCTGAATTGCCTTGAATCACTGCATTGCCTGTTTGGTTCATTCTAAGAATCCTTAGTCCTCTTTCCATGGCTGCA
Source organism: Pinus taeda (assembly GCA_000404065.3). Taxonomy (NCBI): domain Eukaryota; kingdom Viridiplantae; phylum Streptophyta; class Pinopsida; order Pinales; family Pinaceae; genus Pinus; species Pinus taeda. Next base: position 28,266 of record APFE030336427.1, read on the forward strand.
AATTCCATTTCGCTATTGGTTCCTTCCCCAAGGGATTTAACGTAAATGTGAAGAATTTCCCCTTCATGATTCCTGATGATTCCCGCAATGCCTGCTAAACTGGGATTTCCTCTCGAGGAACCGTCGAAGTTCAGCTTTAGGAACCCTTCAGGTGGACGACTCCAACCGATTGGCCCCATTCTTGATATTTGCTGGCATTCTGTGGTTACCATGTTTTGTCCGTTGTCCAAATTGAAGGCTTTCAAAATTCGCTAGTCCCTGGCCGAAGCTTGGTTATCAGGATCTGCTCTGCACTTTACTAAGATTAATTGTCAGATGTTTTGGGTTAAGGTAACTTGTGAGTGCTCTAAATTTTTGTGCTCATTCTGAAAAATTCTTTTGTTTCTTTCTTTCCATATGGTCCATGTTATGAAGCCTGGTAGGACTTTCCAAATACTGTTGATTCTTGAATTGTTTGAATACTCGCTTTGCCAATTCATAATGGTGCTTTGAATGGAGTCCCTATCCCTACTAGTTTGTTGCATTATAGTTTCCATCCATTTCCAAAGGTGATCCGCCCATTCACAGGTGTTGAAAAGATGGTTCATAGTTTCTTCAGTTGTATTGCACAAAGGGCGTTTGGAAGGGCCATTAAATCCTCTTTTGCACAGATTTTCCCAGGTAAGAGTTTTCCTCCACATTAGGAGCCAGAGAAAGGTTTTTATTTTGGGCCAAAACAGGTAGTCCCATACCTTGTTGCTCCATTGCAATGCCTCCACCTGCTCTGAGTGCTCTAGCTGCTATCTGGCTTCTTTGAGTGTGAAATTACCACTCCCTTTCATGCCCCATCTTAGCTTATCATTTTCTGTAGCCTTTCTGATTTTTCTCTTATTTAGATGGCTTAGCAGATCCCTTATATTATTGTTTACCTCAATTGAATTGTCAGTGTCATGGATTAACCAATATCTCCTTTCCTGGTCGCTGCTGCTGTGGCTCCAATAATGGTGGACAGTGTACCTTCCCCTGTTCTAGCAGTCTCTTTTAAAATCTTCTAGCTCTGGTTTGTCTAGCCTTGGGAGTTGTTGCCAAGCATCTTCCCAAAAAAAGGCGGTTTCCCCGTTGCGGATTTCCTAGAAACTGTGATCCTGAACTAAGTTATGATTCCTTCTTGCTAAATTCCATATTGGAGAACCCTCAGGCACTTCTTGTAACCTTATTAAGTCTTGATCATTGCAGTCAGGAGTATATTTTTCCTTCCAGTGTCTGGCCCATGGTAGATTGGGTTCCTTCAGCCATCGCCACCACAACTTGGCTCCGCATGTCATGTTGATGGTGTGAGGATCTATGAGATTTAAGCCCCCTGCTGCTTTTGATTTGCAGAGTTTGTTCTAGGCCACAAGTGCCCATTTCTTTTTCTCAGCATTTCCACTCCACATAAATGATCTTTGAATAGTTCTAATTTTCTGGAGGACTCCATTAGGAGCCGGTAAAATGGAGAGCAGATACTGCGGAATAGCTTGCAGTATTGCTTTAGTGAGGACCAATCTTCCAGCGAAATTAAGGGCCCTATGAGTCCAATGTTTACATCTTTTCTCCATTTTCGCCAAGATTTTCTCCTAGTGAAATTTTTGCCAGGGTTTTGTCGTTAGCGGGGCTCCCAGATACTTAAAGGGTAAATTGCCCCTTCAAAATCCTAGAATATTAGATAGATGCTTCTGAATGGCTAGATGAGTATTAAAGAAGAAAATAGTAGATTTAGCATGATTGATCTCCATACCTGAAGCTTTGCTGAAGAGGTCTAGAATGTTCTTGAAAGCCATAACTTCTTTCATAGTTGGAGTGCCACGCAGCATGGTGTCATCTACAAACTGTTGGTGCCTTGTTGTAGGTATGGAGTGAAGTGGATATAATCCTTTAATTTTCCCTTCATCTCTTGCTTTGTGAATGAGTTTGCTGAGCCCTTCCATAAGGATCACAAAGAGGAAAGGGGAGAGAGGGTCTCCTTGCCTGATGCCTCGGGAGGGGGAGAAGGGTTCCGAGGGGGAGCCATTTTCCAGGATAGAAAATTTGGTGGATTTAATCAGTGCTAGGATCCATTGGGTCCATTTCTTGTCAAAGCCAAAAGCATTCAGAATGGCTTCCATATAATTCCAGTTGACTTTGTCGAAAGCTTTGGAGAGATCTAGTTGCATTAGCATACCTGCTAATTTCCTTGTCTGAAGGGTATGAACCATCTCATGAGCTAAAAGGATATTGTCCAAAATTTGTCTGCCTTCCACATAGCCCGACTGCTCTTCCAAGATTAAATCAGGAAGAATTGGCTTAAGTCTATTGGCTATAACTTTATATATGATTTTATATATCACATTACATAAAGCTATAGGCATAAATTTTTCTGGAGAGTTGGCATCTTCTTCCTTAGGAATTAGAGCAAGGAAGGTGGAACTCAACGATTTGAGAATGGAACAGGAGCGTCTGGAATCTTCTACAACTTCCCAAACCACTGTTTTAATAGTAGGCCAACAGGCTTTATAGAAATTTATTGTGAAACCGTCAAGCCCAGGTGCTTTATCATTCGGCATACTCTTGACGGCTTCTTCCACTTCCTCCATCGAGACAACTCTTAACAGGGTTGAGTTTTTCTCATTAGTTATGATGTGAGGTATTGCTTGGGTTAATTCCTCTATGGCTTCTGTTCTTTCTTCCTGCGTTTCCTGAGCTATATGATTAAAATGCCTGGTAAGCAGAGTTGATACATCCTTGCGATTTTGAAGAGTTTCCCCTGCTTCATTATTGAGCCCAAGAATTTTATTTGCACCCCTGTAGTCTAGCGTAGATCTATGGAAGAACTTTGTGTTTTTTTCTCCTTCCTTTAGCCACTGGATCCTTGATTTTTGTTTCCACGGTGTTTCTTCCTATTGGCAATGCAGTTGCCATTGTTGCATAAGTGCTTTTCCTGTTCCCTTGAGTCTTCATTGTTGTTCCCCAAAGCCCATTCCTTATGAATTTGATTTAACTTGCCTTCTATGATGGTTTTTTCCTGGAAGACGTTCCCAAATTCAGTTGCATTCCATTCTTTAATTTTGGTTTTGATGTGTTTTAATTTTCTTTGGAGCTTGAACATTCTGGTTCCTCTAATGTCCATTGGTTCACACCACCATTTCTCCAGCAATTAAACAAAGTTGGGGTGAGTCAACGAGAACTTTTCGAATCTGAAAGGCTTGTTTCTAGGGGTCCCTAGGAAGGTTGCCTTCAAAGAGATTGGCGAGTGATCTGATCCTCCACTGGGAAGAATGTCAGAATCCACTATTATTCCTTCAAGTAAAATGCTTTCAGAGTTAAGAAATCTATCTAAATGGGAGGCAATCAGCTTTTCTCCTCCTCTTCTATTGTTCCAAGTGAATGAACCATTTTTGGGTAGGATGTCTACTAATTTTGCAGATTCAATGAATTCAGCAAAGAGTTCTGCATCCTTATTGAGCCTTCTGAGTCCTCCTTTCTTCTCCAGGAGATAGGTTATCATATTAAAATCTCCGCCCATAATTATCTTCGAGGTGGGATGTCTAAGCTTTAAACTCATAAGAGAACTAAGAAAAGAAAATTTATCTTCTAACCTTTGTGGTCCATAAACATTTATGCATAAGTAAGTTTCAGAATTACCTATCATTTGAACTTCTGTGGCTACGAATGATCTGGTAGCTTCCATTGGGAGGATACCTACCACTCTGGTGTCCCAAAGAGTAGCTATGCCTCCTTCCCATCCCTGACTCGCTACTTCTATAAATTCTATAGGTTTGCCCAACCTTTTGCTGATGTTGACCATGTGATTAATGGCACATTTGGTTTCCTGTATGAACATAATATCCGGCTTTTCTTTTTGGAACATTCTTTTAAGAAGTCTTTGTTTTGCTTGGCTATTGAGCCCTCTTGCATTCCATGAAATGATTTTCATTTATAACTAGATATATTATTAGTAAGACGAGAAGGCATTTAGAGCCTTCATTTTGCCTGAATTTAGCATTAAAATCCCCAAATCCTGCAATACCTCCCCATTTGTTCTTCGCCCTCTTTTCTTTTTTTTCTTCAGACCTGTTGGATTAAGAGAGATGCTCTTTGAATGATTTCTTGTAGCTGTTGCAATACCCAATCTCCTGTTTTGCCTGTCTAATTCCGCCTTTTGTCTTGTGATGAATAGATCACTGATCTTCCTTAGTTCTTCTTCCGGAATGTTTTCTAGTCCTTGAGTTCTCCAGTTTTCCTCCATGACTGGGAGGTTCACCCCTTCCTTCTCTAGAGCTTCATTGAGCTCCATCTCTTCACTACCACCATCACTGGTTAGCATATCAATATCTTCATCATGTTCGCCTTCTGGATCTTGCATTTGGACTTCTTTTCTGATTAGATTTTCCTCCCCGTTCTTTGTTTTATGGCCTTGCTTGTCTTTTGGTTTTTCATTAAGTTTCTTTTCCCTGTTTGTTCCTTCTGAATCTGTGTCGGTTTCCAGAATGCTAAAGGTGTTGTTGGTAATGCCTGGTTCTACCCCTGCTCTATTTATTCTCTTCGTGTTGGCTCTTTGTCTTTCTCTTGGCTTTGTGAAGGCTTCTTTGCTCTTTGTTGCTTGCTCTAGTTTTTGTTCTTCCTCTGTTTTGTTTAAAGGGCAATCTTTGACAAGGTGTCCATGTTCATGACACCTTCTACATCGGAAGGGGATTTGCTCATAATCGATGGCTTGAAAGTAGTCCTCATCTCTAAACACCAGCCATAAGCCCTCATGCAGAGCTCCTGAGACATCCATCTCCACACAGATTCTTGCACAGGAAGTGTACCTTCGTTGCATCGTTGCTTCTGAAGCTTTGATGAAAGTTCCTAGATGGTCTCCTATTTGCTTAAGCGTCGCTAGTCCCCAATAGTCTATTGGAAGGGAGAATAAACGGATCCACATAGGAACCTGTGTGAAGGTTTCTTTTTCTGGTACAAAGTTGGTTTTCCAGGGTCTCATATAGAGTCCCGCTGATGCGAAGAAGTAAGGACCTCCATCAAAAACCTTGTCCTTGTCCTCTAAGTTCGTAAAAACAACAATAAAAAAACCTTTTTCGCCTAGGTGTAGTTTGACATCACCTTTAGGTTTCCAATGTTGCTTGATCCATTGACAGAACGTGCGTTCCGTTGGCCATAGTCCCATGAACTTGCAGATTACTGCATGTTTTGACATGTGTTCTCTATGGGCTTGGATCTCCGGATCTGTAAAAACCACTCTGAGGGTTTCTATCTTTTTAGGTTTGCATGCTCCTTGCGTTGCTTTGTTGGAGCTGGGGTTTGGAGCTGTTTCTTTCTCCTTTTCATCTTGAGACTGTTAGTCTGCTTCATGTTCCTCTTCTTCCTCTGAATGGGTATTTATTGGAACTGTGTTTCTTTGGTCTGCATCTGCTCTTTTGTCGCTGTTCTCCTTTCCATTACTTACTTTCTTTTTCATTTTTGGTTGCTTCTTGTCTCTTTTTGCACCCTCTGTTTCTTTTCTTTGCTGGTTCCAATATTTTCCTTACGCTCTCCATAGCCAGTGATTTTAAATCCTTCCTGCGCTTTCCGTTTCTGCATTATAACCTGTTTGAAGGATGGGGTCCCAGTGGACCCCCCGTTTACCATTTGTTGGGTCAGTCCTCAACCTTTATTTAGAAGATCCTCTATCCTGTCTCTTTGTGTGTCCAGAGCTGGTTCTGGGCTTGCAGGTTTGAGGTGCTAAACCCTAGACCTCGAGATTGCAGCCATAACTAATATCAATATTAATATTTATGAAAAATATTAAAAACATTTGGTAGTGGTGAAAGAGCAAGAAGCTAACTCACTGTAAAAAGAGTTTCGCTATAGTTAAAGTGGTTTTCGGGTGACCTCAATCCCCTAAGAAGTTTTAGGGAATGCACTCGATGCCACTCACCGATCAACAAGTAGCTGCGGGGAGGAGAGAGGAAACCACCTTTATCAGGCGGGTTTTTGTCACGCTACTTTTCCGCCCGATATTGTTAACAGTCGTAGGATCTAATATAAGTAGATCAACGACTCAGGTTTGTCATGCAAGTTGGATGATTAGGCTAGTGATAACCGTTGGATCAGGGCAACCAACCAAAGAAAACAAACAAAGCCAGTGAAATTAAAGATGAAAGCTCGTGCAACGACGACATTGCAAAAGAAATTATAAATTAAAAGATTTAATCTTTCCATAAATATGTAGTTAAAATAAATTTATATTAATTTAAATAAATTATTATTTTAATAAAAATATTAAATAATTACTTAACACGGAAACTCAAATTTATAATAATAAATCCACATTTAATAATAAATCGACATCTGAGTTGATGCCCTTCAGCCTGCAACGCCCTGAAAAAAGAACAATATGTGAACATCCGAACTACCTTTATTAAACACTAAAAGAATGAATTGAACTACAAGAAAATAAAACTTGAATTTAAGTCTAACAAAATTTGAACTCAATTTATGTCATTGTAAATGATGGTAATTATCAAAGTTATAAATTTCACTGTCAATGTCATTTTGCTAAGTAAATATAATATGTTTTTCAAAATGTATTATAATTATAAAACTACTTTTTATTATAAATATTAAAAAAAAATAAAAATAAAAATAAAATCTATATAATGTAAAATTAAGTCTAACCATTTTATATATATTTGAATTTTATCATGTTTAATATATGTGTTGATTGAGATTATTTACACCATTTATATTTTAAAAATCTTTTAAGCAAAGAAGTTCGACTTCTTGTGTTTCATTTTTTCCCAAAATAATTAGCAATAATAACTATATCGCTGTAATTTAAACCATTTCAATTTAATTTGTTTTCGATACTTAATGCAAATTTCTTAATATTATGTTTTATTACGAGTATTATTAATAATATTCTATATATTAAAATTATGAAATAAAATAAAAATAAATAAATAAATTATTTATTTAAAAAAATTATTATTTAAGAAAGATAGTCATAACCGATAGAAGGAAATCTATTACTAATAGTATGAATCCACTAATTTTATGAACCCTAATGTGAATCTACATAACGTGAAATAAAGTTCATTTCTTCCTTTCATTTATTGGTAGAAAGTATCATGCGAATAGACCTGAATTTAAATAAAGTACATTTTCACTCTCTCTTTTGATTTACAGGTAAAAATGTTATGTATTTTTGAAAGGAAATATTTTAATTTAAATGTAATATTAAAATTTTAAAAAAAAATATCTCATCATATATTATTAGGTTGAATAATTTGTTTGTAAGTTTAAAATTTTTATAAATAAATAAATTTTGTGTGATAGCAAAAATTACATTGTAGCTAGTATCTTTAATTTATTTAATATTATTTTGAATTAAAATAACTATCGCAAAAATAAACAATTAATAAAATATTGTATTGTTGAATATCATACCAAAAATTAAGAAATATGATTAACTAATATTGTTTATATTAAAATATATTATATTATATTCCATATGTGTGGATTTTATTTATTAATGTATATAATGTTTATAATATATTTATTAAAATAGGTTTTAATATATAAAAATTCAAAAAATATAAATTCATAAAAATAGAAATATAGAAAAAGAAAAGAAAAAAATCAAAAGTTAAATAAAATAAAAAATAAAATTAGTAGCTAATAGAAATGGAAATTACTAAACAACTAATTAAACGTCAACAATTCACATTACAAATAAATAAATTTAATAATAATAAAAATTGAATTCCTAATATTAAACTATGAATAAAAGTCATAATTTTTTGGTTAAATACAAATTAATACTCACTCAAAGGCAAACTGCTCATATTATTATAATATAATATTATATTATTATTATACCCGGATGCGGGTGATTAATTGAAAATTAATGAAGATAAGACAGGAGAATGACAGGCGGCTGAGCCACATGGCCACTCGCGTCCTCCTCCATGCCAATTTATGGCACAACACCATCAACCTGCAGGCACCATTAATCTGGTGCTTAGGTCAAGACGGCTGCAGCAGGCTTAAGGCCATGGAAAACACTGGCCAAAATTCGTTCTCCCCCTCCTCGCTTAGATGCTCTTGCCCCCCTCAAGCTGAGGAGCCAAACACCCGCACAGTCACAGGGCGATGTTGCTGGCTTCTCAACTGCGTGGATTTGGGAAATGGCATCCATTTCACCCAAACCACTGACTGTGTTTTGAATGCCACCGAGAACACCTCTTCATCTAGGCTAAATATCATCAATAATCCCAGAGTGAACTCTACCTCACCAGCTACTCATTCTAAATATACCACTGTCATCCCAACCCAAATATTTAATCGCCCACCTGTTGGACACGTAATGACGCGGCTTCACCATAGGATGCGCAGCAAACGCAACAGCAGTCGCAGCTGTAGCACTTGCTCAACCTCGCCGCCCACCCCTGAATCGAAGACCCCTTCCTCCTCCCGTTCTTCTGATTAGTCCAGAGGTAATCTCTCTGGTGGATACCTGAATACCCACAGCGACAGAGGTTGGGCACATGCTTATGAGGCCAGAAGAGCAAGCGTTGCCACCCAAACGACTGGTCCTCTTGACCCCCCTCACTCTTCTTACCACACTACCCAGTTTCATTTTCACAACACGCTACATCGACTCGCCATTATTGCCACTATCATAGTGACGTTCAACGAAGATTTGAGTTAGCAGGATGAGCAAGCTACACCGACCCAAGGACCTGAACTAGAGAAAGGGAAGACTAGCAAGCAGAAGAAGCCCGAGGAGACGCGAGACACATGAGTTGGAGAAAACACGGACAGAAAGACAACTACGCTCAGGCACAAAGATGGCCATGGCAGCACCCTGCATGGCTAGGAAATGGCTGGCAGCAAGAATGCAGTTGATGGTTGCTCGGGTGACACGCAAGAGGTCAGTGGTAGCCAGGGTGGTACATCTGCAACGGTGGCGGAGTGGGATGACTATGGTTGTCAAATCGAGGAAGAGTCGATGGACTGGGATGACTACGACTGTCGTGTTGTGGAGGAGCCTCCACCAGACACCTCGTGGGCTCTGCTTGATAGTTGTGCAAGCCAGGTTCTGACTTTTGGATTTTTTCATAGGGCTCTTTCCTAATGTTTTTTTTCAATCCACGTGTTTCATTCGGATTGGATGTTACTCAGGACCCCTGTGTGGGCTTTACTTGTTTTTGTTTATGAATTGGGACCCCTATGTGCGCTTTGATTTTGAGTTTTTGGTTTCATAACTAATATAACTATGTTCAGCACCGCAGAGGTCGGAGCCTCATTGTACTTTTACCTTTTTAATTAACAGAATAACATTACTTAGAAAAAAAATATATTATATATTATTATATTATTATAATAATATAAAAATATAATATTATTATAATAATAATATAATGAATATAAGTTATGATTATCAAATCCAAGGAGGACACTTACGCTAATTTTATGTATGACAACAATAACTTGGAGGAAGTGTATTCTTACAAGTACCTAGGAATTGATATTCATCACACGCTCAATTGGAACTATAGCATTGAGAAAAGGATTAATGGGGGGTGGAAAGCTTATTTTGGTCTTGAAAATAATTGTAAAATCGAAAACCTCGTAATGTGGGATAAAAAGAAGTTCCTCTTTGAAACTTTAGTCACTCCTGTTATCTTATATGGATGCGACGTCTAGGGTTGTAGCATCTCTAGAGAATCTTTGAGAAATATTGAGCAAATCCAGAAGCGTTTTATAATGTATAACCTGGAAATTAAAAGAAATACACCCTATCCTATTCTCCTTATAGAAGTAGGTCTTTTCCCTATCGAGAGCCTAGCTATGACTAGACTTCTGGTGTACAAGCGCAAACTCAATAACATAGGAGATCATAGACTTCCTAAGCTAGCTTTAAATTCCAGCCAAAACCACCTAAGGCTTAAGCGCGGGTGGTATACAGACACGAGGGCCTTGTTAAACCATTAGGAGATCAACGAGAATGATGCATTACAAAACATTAATAACATTAAAAGTATTGTTACTTCTAAGTTCAAAGAAAAAATGTGGTGTGAGAAAGATTTAGCAGCTAAAAGAAAATTAAGTTATTATAAGAAGGTCATCAACCCCACCCTAGAAGATCAAAAGTATCTCTCTATTTTAACTAGCTCAAAGAAGAAAATTAATATAGCCAAGATTGGAACGAACTCTCATGAGCTCCATAGTGAAATAGGTCATTGGGCAGTTCCTAAAACACCATGGATGGAAAGGATCTGCCATCTTTGTGAGAATAGGAACATCGAGGATGAAAACCCCTTCCTCTTGGAGTGCCTGCGTACAACCACAGATCTCAGTTTCATAATCTCTATCGCAATACTGACATTCCTAGCCTTTTACGACATCAAAATTATAGTGAGCTCGGGAGGCTTCTCTCCAAGCTTTTTGAGCATAGGAATAAAATCTTAAATCAAACTAAATAATTTGTTTCTTTAGGTCTAATAAACCAAAGTTTGGTCTCAGTGGACGTTAACCATCATCATCATCAGTATAATAAGAACAATAAAGACCAATTATTTATTATTTATGATAATTAATAACTATACAAA
>APFE030336427.1:39119-107651 GCA_000404065.3 Pinus taeda
TATAGTTATTTTTTTTCTCGGTAAAAAGTCTAAAATTCTATTATATTTACAGAAATGAAATTACATGCAGAGTAGGTGGACTTATCATGAAATCCATGGCAGACTGAGATACCACAGATCGAGCATACCGATTCAAAATCTCCCACACAGGGGAGTCATTCATCAAGGAGTCTTCTGAGCGGCCTTCAGGGGCATTAGACTGGTCCAAAAATGACAAAATGACTGGACTGAGGCTCAAAACATAACCTGCCCACGCAGGGGCTGTCTTCTCTGTCCTAATAGAGATAGCTGGTAACCGACACACAGACATTAACCGATGCTACAGACGCTACAGACTAGACAATTATCCGAGATTACATAAAACCAGAGCGGGATGTTACCCGAGCCAATATTTATATAGTTATTAATAATATTTGATTATAATATTATAATAATATACAAATATAATTATTATATTAAACTATAATAAATCAATATTATTATAATAAGAACAATAAGGACCAATTATTTATTATTTATGATAATTAATAACTATACAAATAATAGTAACTTATTCTTATATTCTTATATATTTATGATTATTATATTAAATTATTATAATAATATAACTCATAATAATATTAGATTAAATTATATTATTTAAATAATAATAATAATAATATTTGATCATAAATATTATCAACCATATTAGGATTATTAATAGCTATACAAATATTAACAACCAGATTATTTATATATTTTATTATATAATTATTATAATTATTCGCATGAACTGTTCATGCATTTTGTCTGAAATAAATTGGGCATAGTCATACTTGATGGCAAGGGGCCGCCCAGGAGTGAAGATAGACATGTAGGCAAGGATGATTTCATCTACATATTCAGTGGTGGTGTAACCTAAAACACTGGATATCATAGAGATTATGTCTTTTCCAAGTTCGGAAAAATAGGATGACATGTATGGAAGGGGATCTTTTAGTATATGCTTGGCTTCTACTATGAATGTCTGGAATATCTCAACAATTTTGGAAAGGGGGATTTTGCGGAATTTATCAAGCAAATCTCCAATTCAGATGGGAGTAAGGTCGTGACCTAGTTGTAATTGCAACATTTCATTTATTGACTTAGAGGCAATGGTAAAACGTACTGACTCGTCAGGAGACATCACGACTCTAATGGTTGGGTTATAGTTTGCATGACAGTAGTGAACTATTTTGAGAAAAATATGGACGTTGGGGAACTGATACTTGGGTAAATTTGACTCCCAAAGATCAATTTTGTCTACCTGGTTAAGGTACTGGTCTCTGTATTGGCAGCACAATTTCAATGGGGATTTTTCAACAGAGGTATCTTTAATTTGATAGTGTTTTTCTACCAAAGGGAGATGATCTAAATCCAGGTGGGGGATAGAAACTAGCTAGACATTCAACGCAACTAGGGCATCCATTCTTGGTTCTTGTGGATTCAAGAATGGGAAGCAAGGGTTTCAGTGGTATTTTGGGGCAAATTCAAATTCAAAGTAATTCAAGGGTGGGAAGTGATTTCTTTACTTAATTACTTAATAAATTAAAGTAATGCAGTAATAGGCTTGGGAACAAGACAGGTTTCTGGGTGAATTTGGAACAAATACCTGGTTTTTTGGTTCAGAAGGGGTTCGCTAGTTGACTGTGCAGTGTGTGCAAGTGGAATTGGCGACTAGAGGACGAATTGGACGTTTCAGTAGCTTTGGCAGGTTGATAGTTGGTTGTGGGTTCATGGTTGCATGTTCTCTACTGCTTGCATGGAGGTCTGAGCATCCTTTTTTGCGATAAAATGAAAAATAATGAGTTTTTGGTGTTTTTGGTAGAGTCAATCGGCTTTGGCGAGTGGCAGGGGATAGGTACGATTGACTTTTGGCGGGAGATATGTCATTTTGTCATTTTGCAGGAGGGGGTAAGCGGGTTGGATCGCACTGCTATTTGGGCAGGGGTGGTTTTGAACGGAGGCTGCCTGATGCCATTCATCATGCGCCACATAGTAGTGGGGCCCAAAACAAAAAAGCCATATCAAGCAAGTAAAGTTCGGGCATCGGAGGCTGAGCGATATGGATCTCGGCCATTGGATCAAAAGGGGTTAGATCGTATGGTGATTGGGGTAGGTTTTTGATGTGATTTTTAATGGAGGGGTCCAGTGGCATTTAAACACGATGATTTAAATTAAATGAATGGATTAAGGTGGAATAATGGAATCGAGAGGGATATGATTGGTGGTTAAGTATTAATTAATCGTGGATCGATTAATTAATTAGGTTTGTCGGAGTTGGGTTTTAATATCAATTTTATATTGCAAACTTTGTGGCAGATTTTTTTTTTTTTGCTTGAGCAAGAGTCAAACCTTTTTTTCGTATAACTGTATAAAAAATTACATAAAATACAAAAACTCAGGGCAGAGAGGGCCAGAGGAATGGCTATCTCTAAGCGTCATGGGAATGAGCTAACTGCTCATGATCAGAACAAAGAGACTACTGAAATATAAAAGGATACATAAGTACAAGTCTCCTGCCCACAATGCAGGACAAAATAAGAACAAAAAACCAAAATCGAGCCCACTAAGGGAACCAGGTATTCGACCTAGACCCACCAACTAGCCAAATTTTGGGCTGTAGATCTGAAATTGCCAGATCTAATGGTAGCTATGCATATTGGAGAGCAAACAAGCTGGGAGAGTACCCGTCCGATGAGGGCGGTATTCTCTCTCCTGTTTGATCCACGTTCTGCATGATCAATGGCATCGAACTCTTTTCTAGGAAACCACTTCCAGAGTTGAGGGCACTCGATGAGCCGAAAACCACCTTGATGATGGTAAAGAAAACCAAGCGGTGGACAAGAAGAGGAATTAAAAGTTAAACCTAGAAGAATTCGGGTCCGTTGAGTGAACCAAGAAATTTCTCCGGGCCCATTTGATCCCTCTAAGGGAACTAGGTATCTAACGAGGACCCACCAACAAGCACAGAGATTCTAGGCCATTGATCCATAGTTGCCAGATCCAATGGTTGCTATGCATATCGGAAAGAGAAGAAGCCGAGAGAATACCTATCTGATGAGGATGATATTTTCTCTCCTGTCTGAGCCACGTGTTGCATGATGAATGGCATCAGAATCTTTTATGGGAAACCACTTACAGAATTGAGAGCATCCAATGAGCTGAAAACCACCATGATGGTGGTAAAGAAAACCAAGCGGTGTATAAGAGGAAGAGTTAAAATTTAAACCTAGAATAATTTGGGTTCGTTGAGATCACTGACCAAGTACTGTATGGCGATTTTTCAAATTACCCCAGGAAGGCAACTTCATGTTGGTGAGTTCTCTTCTCCAATCCAACTTCTAAGAGCTGTTAGCAACCTCTGTTCTAGTAGATTTCTCGATCCGCATTCGCTTGGTTGAGACAATCATCCCTCAATGTTTCTGGGGGAACCTCTTGCCATTTATACCTATTGCTGCTCTTAACATAGAGAGAACCTTCATTGACCAGTATGTTTGCCAATTTATTGGTTGTCCTGCGAACATGCACGAAACTTAAGGTTCTCATGTTCTAAAGGTGGAGATGAATTCTTTGAAAGACCTGAAGAAGCCTACAATGTCTTGAAACTTTTTCAACAGCTGAACCACAAATGATTCCTTTGACCGAATTGATGATCAACTCTGAGTCTTCTTCAATAATGATATTCTACAGATGGTCATGCTTCAGGATTTCTAAATAGTGTTTAGGGCCATTAGCTCCGCCATATTGTTTGTAGCTCTTCCCACGTTGCAATGAAAAATATATTTTATACAGCACTTCTCATCCCTTATCACTCCACCATAGCTAGCCATGTATGGATTCCCATTTGAGGCTCCATCAATATTACATTTCATATATCCTAGAGGGGGAGGATGCCAGAAATATTTACCAGTGTTTGGTTGCTCCACCAATCTATTATTGCCTTGAGGGGTAAGGCACTACATACCCAATTGAAGTAATATCTACACATCTGCACTTGTAGGGAGGTGTTGTCGGGAAATCTAGTGTCCACTCGGAGCTGCTAGTCCCACTAAGACTGGTAGCTATCTTAGAAACAAACAAACTAAAACTACTTTCGCCTTCCTTTATGAGAAGTAGATAAGAGGGGAACAAAGGACACCAACCTCAGTCTTGCGCTTGGTTCCTTTCTTGGTTCCTCCCCCTTCTGACAGATCTTTGTCACTCCTCCTTCGTCTACCCAGCTTTAAAGAGCACCTATGGAATCAAAGCAGCATAATACTATCGAAGAATAGAGATGTACAATCATAAACAATACAGGACCAGATATATATTGACCACACAAATGCATATATCATCAACATACAAGAATGTGGAGGAAAACTTGAATAGCTTTATCAATATCAAGAATAGCAAATAGGATTACAGCCAATTGTTCTAACCTAGCGTCATCCTCTCAGCATGAAAGCCCTTCTTCACCTCATGAAAAGATTAGATCACCCAACACTATGATGTTGCACCAGGAAACCAACAACACTTCCTTATAAGATACAAAATTCCTGCCTATGGATCTCTGGGATGAGGGATCCATATATAAATGATTGTAGGGGGGTGAGTCAGCTTCTGGGATTTTTATTAGTTTCCTCTCTCTGATAGTTCTTGATTCCACTTGGAGATTGATGATCTCTTACTCATCCCTGGGCGAATTCAGAGAGGCAAGTGTCACAGGAGAAGTTTCTGGAAGATTCCATGATCATCCACCTTGCAAACTGTCTCTTCCATTTGTCTACTCTCACCCATTGCACCCTACAGAAGGGCATTCTAGTATGCATCACACTTTTTACACTGAGCAGGTGAGATGCATCGCACCCTCTGCACTGGGCAATCTGTATGGTCCAGTTTTGACTAGTTCTGAGTAGTTTTCTGTGGAGAACTTTTGGGAGATGATGTAATCAGCTAACCTTGTTCCTTTAGGGTGTGAAGTAGCACTTTTAGGGACTTAGGAGCCCTTGGTTTATGGACATGTATGATTGGGGTTGCAGTGCCCAAAAATGTCTATAACTGTTTCCCCCTAAAGCATTAGGTCATTAATCTTTTGATGTTGGGTGAAATGCTTTATCATGAGGATCCAAAGTTTTTTCGAGCTGGAAGGCAACTTGTAATAAGATACAATACAATACATTATCTTCATAATATTTTTCATGATATAGCTGAGGCAGGCATTCCCATGCTCAACTTTATAAATTCACTTTCATGTATATAGGATAGACAACCCTCTGTGTAGCAGACTGATGATTCAGATGGAGTCATCATCCTTTGATTCACATGATCATCTGTTTAGAAATGATGTACATTTGATGTCTTTATATTCCTGAATATATCGCAGCCTGGATGGATGAAACTAGATTCAAGGTCTTCAAACTTGTTTAAACCTCACTCGAAGTACAGGTCGATCCATGTGAAAGATGTTCAGGAGTCGAACATGGAAAGACATCGCCTGATTACCAGCCAATGATTTAAGTTGTTAACAAGTGCGATAGGAATCACCGATAATGACGATGACCCTCAAGGTACTACAGTATAATTCACATGGTGTGAAAAAGGGACTTGGCGTTGAACACCACGGAAAATATTTTGGTTGAAGGCCATTGATGTAAACATGTCACCGGAAGTGAGAAACTTGCCATTGAGGCATGCAAGCTTCAAAGTACTGAAAGGGTTGCTCCTAGGTCGACTTCTTGGATAATGAGCTAAAGTCGAAAAGAAGCAACCCATCGTAGTAGGGCCTTAATGAATCCCAAATCTACGACACGGAATGGAGCAAATGATTTTGGAGGTGAAAACGATCTGATGATACAGGGTTTAGGGTGGGGATCATGAAAGAATGGAGCGTGAATGTATTGCAGTGGATGAGACACAGGTGAATTCTCTGAGCAACTTCTCTTGAACATACCGGCGACACTGAAATGGATTGGTAGCGTTAACCCCAAAGATGGATGGTATGATGGACCAATGGTGATATGACTGGTGAACGGAATAACCCAACCTGACTCGGACGTGGAGTGAAAGTGTCATGTTCAAGAGCGACTTGATACCAATAAAGTTTCTTCAAGTTTTCTTCCCAATTTTCCCTAGTCATTGCTGACCAATACCTCTTTATTTTTATCAAGCTTGAGGAGGATAACATATGCTTTTTCTATAATTCGCCCTTTGGGCGAACCCGTTGCTATTTTTTTACGAGCCTAGTGATAGTGAAACTCGTTCTCATCCATTTGGACAAGTTTGTCGCTATTGATTTTAACGAGTTTAACGACAATGATAACTCGGTCCTTTTTCAATTTTAGAGTGTCTGAAAAGGGACAAAAAGGAAACTCCAATAATCCTTTTTTGTCATATAATCCCTTAAGTCCAAAAAAGTATAAAATAATATGAAAGGGATGAATTTTCGATATTTTTAACGAGCCGAACAAGACAAGTGCTCGATCTTTTTGTGTAATAATCCCTCAGGTCCAAAAAGATTAAAATCTAGAGGAGGGATAGAACTTCCGGTAGCTTTAACGAGATGGAGAGGCCAATTAATCAGAAATATTTTCATATTTTACGAGTCAGGTGAAAAGAGCTTAAAGGAGACTCGTTTTTTGAGGAACGAGTGATAATTTTAGGTAGCAGCTGATTCCAAGTAAGTTTTGGAATTTTCCAATCACGGCAGTGCCACAAGCATGGCTAAAAGGATCACTCGTCGCAGATGTTCCTCAAAAGGGTAAACAATCAAATGGAGGCGTATGATCAGCTAAAACAGAGTGGAGGTGATGATGAGAAGATGACCAAGGCTCAAAAGCTGATGATAATGCATTCACAATGGTTATTTACCAGAGATTTGTTCATTTTTTAATGAGCTTAAACTCTGGGGGAAACATTTGCTCATTGCTTAGGCTTAATTTTTAACGAGCTTGAACTTCACATAAAAACTTATCGTGATAATGGTCATTGATTATTTGATTCACCGTTAACACTTTGTTCTTTCAATAGTCATACTACTTGCCAAATTTCTTCATCAAACCGATTAGAAATGAAAACACACGCTTGAAAAATGAGTTAAAACACTAATACCTTAATCGAATTACATAAATATTAATTTAAAAGTGACTTTTACCTCTCATTTTACCATTTCATTTGAACCTGGTTTGTTGGAGCTTTGGAGGTGCTTTCCCCCCTTGATTTTCACTAGCTAATTCCGGGAGATTCTGTGGATGATTCTTGGCGCCGTCTGGACCAGGTAAGAGCTAAACCTAAGCTCTTCAGTTGCATTCCTTCCTTTTTGAATTCTGAGCATGTTTCCCTACTTTGCCGAGCTCCTTTGGGTTTGAACAATTCATCCTGGCCCCATCGCACCCTTCTTATATCAAAATATGCGATGCATACTGGACTGGTCACTGGCCAATCAGTATGCATCGCTCCTAGTACACTGCCGGGGTGTCATGGGCGCAAGGAGGGAAACTTTTACACTATTTTCTTATGGAACTTTTGCCTGTTTTTTGCCAAATTAGGACCCTAACTTTTCTCTTGTTTTTTTTTCAGACATTCATTGGAGCAAAAATGGTTATTACATGGCAGGAACACGAGCATGAAGAAGAGCACATGGTTGCTTTACATAATCTGGGTATGGTAACTGCACTGCGGAACTGTGGCCTGCTCAAGTTTTTCTGCATCTCTAGCATGAGGCAGCAAATCAACTTGTTGCAATATTTCCTCGATGCATGGGATCCTACCAACCAGGTGTTTCAGATCAGAGGCAAATCCGTCCCTCTGACTGTCGTGGACATCTATTTTTTGATCAGTTTATCGAGGCGTGGTGCCCCTCTCTCATTATCAGGTTATGCCCGTGGGGGCGAATTCGTGAGAGATTACATTCGCCGGTACTATAGAGAGGGATCTCAGCCGAGTAGGGATGGCAAGATCAACATCCGAGATGTCACTAACCAGTCCTTGAGGACCATTCTGTTCACTTTTGCTAGACTAGCTGGTATTGCGGCTCTTCACATGGCTAACAGGTCTTATATGCAGTACGCCTTGGAATGCCTTGAACCGAAGGTGTTCAACTGGTGTGATCCGGTACTCCTTGTGATGAAAGAACAACTGACCAAGATGAAAAGTGGAAAATCCAAGAATTTTGGCTATGGTTCTATTTTGACCGCTTTTGCCTTGGAAAAGATCCCACTGATGTAGCTGCAGTACATCTCATTTGGTTTACCTCCACCGACTGAGCCACGGATGCAAAGATGGGTCGATCTCATGGCCCGACATGCTGGTCAGTCCCATATCTATTTCTCTAATACCTTCTTCAAGTGGGTCAATCGCCAGGAGATGGTTTATGCCAAGTGTCCATATGCCGGTATGGATTTTCGTGGTGACCCGGATTTGGTGCTGCTCGCTCGTGAGCAGTGGGGTGCTATAGGTAAATTTTTTGACCATATCTCTGTTTATTGTTTTTATAATGTTCTTATGCTTTCTTTTATCAAGACTAATCAAAACTCATGTGCTCATGCAGACATTGGACCAGTTCGACCAGCAGTACGCCTAAGAGCACCCGCTGGTGCTCCGACAGGAGAGGTTTCTGGGAGGGCCATCCTTCACGACCTTGATGTGGCTGAGACTCTTTCATCATTGTAGGATTAGGTCGAGGGTCTCACTCTTGGTATTTCGGACGTGAGGACCGACGAGCCGCCTCTGAGGTTGCAGTGACATACTACTGGTGTGCCGAGTCAATGGACTAGGCTTTTACACATGATTGCACAGGCGGTGACTTGTTATCACCAGCATCATTAGACTAGGGTGCCCCCTAGCATTTTGAGTTTTGGGTCATTTGACCGATTTTGTCTTGGTTACAGAACATTATATGTAAACCATAAATAGCTATAGATATATTTTTGATTTTCAGAGCTTTATTTTGGTTAAGTTACATGATCCTGATGCAAACATTGATGCAATGCTTCTTTTTATAAATGTCGCAAATGTCTATCTAACAAATAATTTGCTAATGAGTCTATTAATGAGTTTAAATTTATGGAAATATGTTGATATTGAATAGAATCGAACTGTCTTTCCAAAATCCTGACCCATAGGAACATGTGATAGATAGCTGGATTCCATATAGTAGATACCAGTGAGTTGTAGAATGACGAGTTGAGAGTCTAGCCTGACGACAAGTCGGCGTATGTCATGTGTGATGGCATCAGAGAGGAGTTCTATCAATGCGTTGTATTCAGTGGTATTTTTCACTGACTGACCAATACATATCCCTCTGAAACTCACTAACTTTCCGCTGGGATCGAAGATGGCCCAGGCCGCAGAAGATAGATTCTGCGAACTACGACTCACTCCGTCGGCATATCCAACAAATGGTTCCAATAGGTTTGACATCTGCAACAAAAGAAGAAAGTGGATTACCTAACCAAAGCAATCACCCTTGGCGAAAACGAAAATGTAACAAAAGCATAGGGGTCACTACACTGAGTTAAGCATAGTAACACTTGAGGTACAACCCATTGCGAGGTTGCGCTGGTGGAATCCCATCATAATCCACCAACTCGTAGGCTCCTTTTGCTAATACACACTTAAAAATATAAGGACCCATCCATAAAGACTTGAACTTACCTTCTCCCAACTTATCGGACTCTTGGTCGTAAAGCAAGACCAGGTCACCTTCTGAGAAGACACGAGGTTTGACATTTTTGTCGAACTGCGCTTTGACTCATTTCTTGTGGGCTTCGTTAGTAGAAGCAGCATCACGACGAGTTTCATCCAATTGGATTAATTCTAAGAAACGAGCCTCTTCTTTTGAAGTTCCAGGGAGAAGGTCGACTGCGAGCTTGAGGGACAAGATTTCACACTAAACTAGCAAGATCGCTTCCAGGCCATACACTAGTTGAAAGGGTGTAAACCCAGTCGCATTCCTCACCGATGTCTAGTATGCCCACAAGGCCAAGTACAGGATCAGGTGCTATCTCCGTTTATGAACTCCAATCATCCTTTGCAGCATGCGCTTCAGGACCTTGTTGATTGCCTCAACTTGTCCGTTAGCTTGCTGATAATATAGAGTAGGGCTGTCGTGGGATAGTCCTAATTTGGCAGCCAACTCAACCATCATGTGATTGCGAAAATGTGATCCATGATCTGTGACTATGGCCTGTGGAATGCTGAATCTGGAGACTACATGATTGAAAAAGAAGAGGGCAGCCGTTTTTCCGCTGTTGTTTAATGTAGGCATCACCTCGGCTCATTTGGTAAAATAGTCTACTACGACTATGATATACCCATGCGCCCCAGCTGAGGTGGGGTTACATGTCATGAAATATATGCCCCATTTGGTGAATGGCTCAACTGCTACTACTAGCTGCAGAGGTGTGGGTAGTATTCTGGTTTTCCGATCGAAGATTTGACAGGCATGGCAACTTCTGATTGCGGTTATGCAATCTTTGAACATTGTTGGCTAGAAGTATCCTGCTCATAAAATCTTTTGAGCTGTAGCATAACCAGATTGATGCCCTCCACACACGCCTGAATGACAATCATTCAGGACTTTTTCAGCGTCCTCATGGGTGAGGCACCTCCGCAGAACTGTATCTACCAGAATGGTAAAGCGTATCACCGACGATCACGTAATCTTTTGCTTGGTATCAAATCCATCGTTAGTCTGAGCGTGAGGTATTAGGCCTATATGTTTGGGTTTGGAGATAGATTATTATATCTCCATACGATGGATTTCTTGAAGATATCATAAACAAATTTTCATCCACGATTGCTTCTTCGGATGTTGCATCGTTAGACGACGATGGGAGATCACATAGTAACTCCACGAAAACCAAGGATTTCTTTGATTTGGATTTTTTGAATTCCAGATCAAACTCTTGTAAAATCTCTATCCATTTTGAATATTTTCCCCCCAGCAACTGTCGCGACAATATATAAGTCATGGGGTTGCAATCTGATAAAATGGTAGTTTTTCTGAAGAGGACATAGTGTCGAAATATCTGTATCGCTTGAACAGCTGCGAGAGCTAGCTTTTCAACGTAGGAGTACTTCATTTCTGTATCATTTAAGTTTCAACTTAAATAATATATTGGATGTTCAATTCTGTCGTCTTCTTGAACTAAGACCATTGCTATGGTCGTATCCGCTGCAGCTAGATACAGGTTAAAGTCTTTTTTATAATCAGGAGCATACATTAATGATGCTTTTATTAGGGATTCCTTTAAAGCATCAAAGGAAGCTTGTGCAACCTGATCCCAGATGAAGGGTACTTCTTTTTTCAACAGACGAGTATAACCTTTAGCAAGTTCGGTGTAATTTAGAATGAACCTCCTCAGAAAGTTTGCTTTCCCTTGGAGTTTCTAAATTTGAAGCAAATTTAAAGGTGGAGGCAAATCAATGATTGCCTGAACCTTACATGGGTCGAGAGGAATCCTGTCTTTTGAGACCACAATGCCAAGTAAACGACAAGAACTGACACAAAACACACATTTGTGCGGATTGAGTCATATCTTGTAGTGTCGGCAACGTAGAAATATTGCTCTCAAATGCCGCAGATGATCGGTCCGCTTTCGCGAATGAACCGGAAGATCATCGAGATATGGTTGAACGATGTTCTTGATGTCATGGAAAGCATAATTCATTGCTCTCTGAAATGTTTCCCCTGCATTCTTTAAACCAAAGGGTAGCTTGCGATATGCGAATGTGCCCCACGAATAAATAAATGCAGTCTTTGACTGGTCCTGTGGGTGAATATTTATTTTATTATACCTGGAAAATCCGTCCATAAATTAAAAGATTTGACATTCGGCGCATTCATAATTATCTGGTCAATGAAGGGTGTAGGGTAGTTGTCTTTCGGACAAGCTTGATTTACATCCCTATAATCGACGCATACTCTAATCGTTCCTTGTTTTTTCGTTACAGGAACAATATTCGATACCCAATCGGTTAGAGGAACTGGGTAAATAAAACCAGCATAGAGGATTTTTTCAACTTCCTCCTTGATGGCAGCAACTTTCTTGGGGTGCACCTGCCAGAGCCATTGTCGTACCGATTTGACATATGGATACATCTTAATTTCATGTTCAACTATGCTTGAGTCAATGCCTGGCATTTCATCATATGACCAAGCAAAGACATCTCTAGACTCGTGAAAAAGAGCATAATATACTTCCAGTTCTGCAGGAGAACAAGATTTGTCGACATGAATATTCTCTACAACATCTGTTTTGGTCGAGATATTTATGGAGATAGTCCCTTTAATATTGGATAGGTTTCATTCGGAATCCACCATATTTAAAGTATTTGACAGAAAGTCAAAAACTGAGGGATGATCAAGGTCACTGGAATTATCCTCCTTACAATCCGGAATATGGGAACAATGGTGATAATCTTCCCATGGTGCCCCATCAATCATCATTGACTGAACAATTCCTTCGTCTGTAGAATGTACTTGCGACCAAGGATTTGAAGGGGTTCCATATTCCTTAGACCTATCTATCCACACGCTTGATGAGTGTTGATTCGGGTTTGCCTACCATGCCAAAAACATTGATTGCTACAATATTTCTATTGGGAATGGAGGCAAGACCTGTAGATGATCCATGTTAATATCTTTTTTGTACATCTTTTGAATAGAAGATATCATATTGCAGGTTCCCACCGTTGCCACTTCTGCCAAGTTGATTGGAGGTGGTAGGGAAAAAGTCCCCATTAATGTAGGGTCTTTTAGTATGCCTACTCCGATATTTTGAAGCGAATGAGGGCTTCCATGGATCATTGGAATGCTTCCCGTAACTTGTGAACTGTTGGGGAGAAATGTTTGTTGGTTGATGACCATAATTCCTCCTTGGAAGGGAAATGCAACCTTCTTGAAGTACATCGACACAACGACAGCCATAGCATATATCTAGGGCCTTCTCAGTAGGATGTTGTAATCGAGATTTTCGTCGATAACTTCAACATCAATTTATATTATTTTGTCCCCAGTTCGACTTGAAAGTTACTCAATATCCCATATGGGGTGTATGTTCATCCATCAAATGCTTTTAATGTCGTCAACGATCATGACAAGGGTGGAGATCCTAAAGTTTTCCAGTAACTCATCGACATAATACATGTAGATGCCCCCTCATCAATAATTGTTCAATGAACAGTTTTGTTGAGGGCTTTCACTTGAATAAGGAAAGCTAGTTGAGCTAGTAACTGAGGGTCATATCCTTTGTGATTAAAGGCCACAAGATTGGAATTCGTTGGGTCAATCCCAAATATCGCTGACAATAAAGCCTACTTTTGGGAGGGCTAATTTTGTGGTACCTCAAGTGTTGACATAGCGGACGAAGATTGGGCCAAATCCTCCACTATATTATAATGCTATGCTGCTTTGGCATGAGGATTAAATGTCAATTTGTGTACTACTCCCTTTGGCGGTTTTATCGTTAGTTGAGGAGTGAGGGGTGGTACAAATTTTGGTGAAGTCGTTGTCAAATTACTAGGTTGATCTTTGTCCTTTTTGTTCAACATCTGTGGATTCCCGTAATATTTATTCCTTGTCGATATCAAAGCATCATTCAGGTGCTTCAAAACAGACAACATTAGCACTTGGGATGAGGAAGCATTGTCGCTAGCAACCAAATTTGTTCCTCGGTTCGGAAACGAATCAGTCAATACTGCCGAGGTTTTTGAACTCTAGAAGAATTTTCTTAGCTCAGTTTTATATGGACACTCTCTTGTCCAATGATCCTCATCACATATAAGGCATGGATGACTTGGTTTCCTATCTCCAAAAGGGTTTGCAGAAGATTTTTTAGGAGATGACTCCTCCTGTTTCTTCTTCTTCCCTTTCTTTTTCTTCTTGCTTGCTGGTTTCTTGGGTTCTTTTCCTTTCTCAGCCGATACGACATTTACTTCCAAGGCAAGAAGTTCTTCATTTGCATTTTGACTCGAAATCGTATGAGCCTTCTTTGACGTAACCTTTACGGTTTTCGTGCTATTCGTACCTATCACGCCTCTGCCGGCATGAGAGTCTTTGTTTGATTAAGGAGGGGGAGGAATGGAAAATTCCAGTCTAGGAGCATCAGGGATTTTATCGTAGAGCATGCCAGACTGTGTATATATCAAGTCTAGATATTGTACACAAGCAATAACTTGCTCTTCAATGACGACTCCTCCCTTTGCCACATCTTATGTAATAGAAGGTAACAATGACTTAATAAACCATTCAACCAACAGCTGATTAGGAACATATGTTTTTACCATTCTATGACGATGTCACCACTCATGAATATGATCAGATATGTGAGTGGCCGTCATTTGTTTGAAATTGGTAAGAAGCTCTCTTCCCGTTTCGTACCTTATGGGTAACTGTAAATGGATTAAAAAGGTTGTGGCTAGGGTACTGAAGTTGTCAAGCGAAGCTCTAGGAAATTCGATATACCATTTTGCTGCTGAACCAATTAATGTTCGCTGAAAAAGGCGAAGCCTAATTGAATCATCGTTGAGAGTGTTTGATTAACACCACAGATGAAAAGTCATCACATGATTCGACGGGTCTTCACCTGGATTTCCATTAAATTTAGGAATATCTGACGAAGTTTTATGAGGAATCACTAGCCACCAAGGGGCATAAGCAACTGGATCGTTCGTTAGTCGATTTAGATTTGGTAATTCTAAAGTCGCCACGAAAGGCAACTATTGATTCAGGCTCGGCGAAGCATACCCAGGATAAGATGGAATTAGCTGAGCAGTTGGCCTTTGCATACGAGCATAATGTATTTGATGCTGGTAACTTTGGTAAGGTTGATGGGCGTGATCATTATGATATGATTGATGTTGACCGTTTTGAATATACGGCTACCCATTACTTGCAAAGACTTGTTGCTCAGATCCTTGGTAAGCTTGTTCGAATTATGGTTGTTGGTATTATACCAGCCATGGTTGTGAAGCCATGAGATGTTGCCCAGTACTGACTGTTTGACCAAGATTAGGGGCAATGGTTCCCGTTTCAACCTGGGTCATTCCATTAGTCGGTGATTGTGGTTTCGTTGCAGGGACAAGAGGTTGTTGTATTACAACCTGAGAAACATGAGGTTGGCATACAACAGGTAACGCTTCTACTGGAAAAACCATAACGATAGTCGGTGTAGTGGGGATATTTTACATGAGTAAACTTTGTTGCATCGAGTATACAACTCTTGATTGTTGAGGCAGTATTGGCACCCAACCACTAGATGTAATTCCAGCATAACCTGAATTCTGTTGTGAACTCTCCTATGGTTGTCCTCCCAGAGGAGACAATGAAAGGGTATACTACCCTCCATACGGTGATAGCCTAGTGTTCAAAGGAATGATTTTCCTATGGTGACCGGATTGCCCAAATTGACACTGCGAAGGATCAATTTGTTGAGACTCAACATAAGAGATTCCAGATATTGTTCAAGACAAACAATCTGGAAGAGTCCATACTATCGAAACAGCGCCTGGATGGATTCCATCCAGCGACTGAGAGCTAGTTGGGACAGATGGCACGCCGCCAAACATTATCGGAGTAGCAGTAGGAAGTTCTGTCGCTGCTGTGTTGGATGACACAATCCTAGATGTCGACGGTTGTTCGGACATATTTAGTCTATCCAAAATATTCCTCAGGGATTCTTCAGGAACTTCCAATGGCAGGAGACTAACTTGTGATGAAGAAGGATATAGGGTGATCCCAGCTCCAAATGTGATGGAGTGTTAGACGGAGGATCCTCTACAATCTCTTCTATGGCAATCAATCCAGGCGGAAGAGGTAGACCGTCACGTCCATTAAATATTTATGGTGCCAAAGAAGGTATAGGTTCTACAGTGACTGATGTTTGGGGAGTAACACCGTCTGAATCAGCTGTAGATGGAGCCGGTTCGGGAATAGAAGTTTTTACCGTCAAACTAGGATCAGTTGTAATGTCCTTTTGTGGCTGCGGAATTTCTTCTGTAGAGGCAGGGATACCAGAAATGTTCGAAGTAGCCAGAGTCTCTGAGAATGTCAGAGTACTTACTCCAACCAACCTAGGGGACTTCGATCTGGTCAAACGAGTTCACTTTGTCTGGAATAGTTTCGTTTCCAGAGTCAATGATGGTTGACACATAAGCCACCGCGAATGACGGGGTTTTGATTAACTTTCTTCCACGATTTCGGATTACTCGATCAACTCAAAATAAAAGGGGAAAATGATTCCAAATTAAATGAATTTTAGATGCTTTGACATAACTTGTTTTTTCAATTTTTAAGATTCAAGAAAAAACAAAAGATGGCTCTAGTCGCCTTCGATTTTTAATGAGCCTGAAGTGACAAGTGCTCAGATGGACCTTTTCTTTTAAGGAGTCTAAAAAGGAATGAAAGAAACTACTCTGGAAATATAAGCAGAGGGATTACCAAACCAATAGCAAAATTGCAGAATAATTTTTACGGTACAACAGTAAATCTTCACGAATGCTGTGTTCAGTGCATTGTGATCGATAGGGCGACAGACATGACTTCTTAAGGATAAAGGATATAGCCTATTGTGGTCTTCCAACATATACTCAATGGTACATGGGAGCACAAGTTCGTACTGGCACTTGTCGTCTCAAAGAGGAGGAATCACCCAACTAGCAATGAAAGTGATAGTTACTAGGCTTTACAACGTTGGAATACGTCTCTAGCCTAGACTTCTAAATGTTGTGCGTTAGGTTTCAAAGCGTTTTTATGTTCATTGAATTTATTTTACAGTTGATCTTTCTTAAGAAATTTTCCTTTCAGCTTCACCGCGTGATGTAGACATATAATTCCTAAAATGCAATCTAAGATGATAAAAAACCATTTAATCTTCTTTTTGCAATGAAAATCCTAGCTACTAAGGAAAGAGAGACAATATTCTTTCAACATAGAGCACAGAGCACACACTAGATGCACTGTCCTAAATCAAACCAAAAAGCAGTCTAAATGCAAATGCACATGCATGTATTTGTTTTCAGCCTTCTTAACGTGTGAATTACAAGAAGAATGCTAAGTACAAATCTGAATTATCTTTCCAAAGTGACAGTACTAACAATTTTTCTTCAAAATACGAAAGGAAGATAATGACGACACTTTGCAATTTCAAATTGAAAATTGTTTTCGACACTTGAAAAACTACTAATTCAAATCAAATACAAGAGCAACAGTATAATCAACCATCCAGAACAATAGGATTCTCTTCTATGACTAAAAACGACACTTGCGACACTTCCAAATCAAGAAACAACAGTTCGATTATGCTACTTCTTTGTAAAAGAGAACTGAAAATGGCGCACAATACATAAAAACATTCACAGTTCTTTTCACGATGGAGGCGGAGTGATGGAAAGTAAGGGGATTTCCACAGAGGTGTATTGGTCACAGACAACAAAACTCCAGAATAAAGCTAAAGAGAGTGAACAAAAACCCAAAATCTAGAAGCAGAAGAGGTCTTGTCTGATCAGTGCACCTGTAACACAGGGAAAGTGCGATGTAGCGCATCTACTGCACACGGGAGGTGTGATGCATCCAGATTCCTAAGAGTAGAAGGTGCGATGGTCCAGGGACGAGACTTCAACTTGGTTCTTTGTCATAGTTTGCAGCTCAGTTCAGGGATTTAGGCCGAGCAAGTGATGTTCAGTAAATATAAATCAGAGGGGATGATATAATGAGGTTACTAGAGCCACCAAGAGGGCAATTAGAACGTTTGCAAATCGATTGTTCAGTAAATAAACAAAACCTGGAGATAGACTGAAGCAATATTGATCTACTTTGAACTTGCATAGCAAATTTAGTTCGAAGGCTAGTTGGCTTGACTTCAGGCTCTGTCTGTAAGTTTATAAAACAAACAAATATAGACAAGCAAACAATCTATTCGATCCCTAGTAGAGTCTCCATTTTGTTATCAGGAAATGTAGTGTCCACTCGGAGCTGCCAGTCCCACTAAGACTGGTAGCTATCTTAGAAACAAACAAACTGAAACTACTTTTGCTTTCCTTTATGAGAAGTAGATAAGAGGGGGAAAAAGGACACCAAACTTAGTCTTGTGCTTGGTTCCTCTCCCTTCTGACAGATCTTTGTTGGTCCTCCTTCATCTACCTAGCTTCAAAGAGCACTTGTGGAATCAAAGTAGCATAATACTATCGAAGAACAGAGATCTACAATCATAAACAATACAGGACCACATATATATTGACCACACAAATGCATATACCATCAAACATACAAGAATGTGGAGGAAAACTTGAATAGCTTTATTAATATCAAGAATAGCAAAGAGGATTACAACCAATTGTTCTAACCCAACGTCATCCTCTCAGGATGAAAGCCCTTCTTCACCTCATGAAAAGCTTAGATCACCCGACACTATGATGTTGCACCAAGAAACCAACAACACTTCCTTACAAGATACAAGATTCCAGCCTCTGGATCTCTGGGATGAGAGATCCATATATAGATGATTGTAGGGGTGTGAGTCAGCTTCTAGGATTTTGATTAGTGTTCTCTCTCTGATAGTTCTTGATTCCACTTGGAGATTGACGATCTCTTACTCATCCCTGGGCGAATTCAGAGAAGCAAGTGTCATAGGAGAAGTTTCTGGAAGATTCCATGATCATCCACCTTGCAAACTATCTCTGCCATTTGTCTACTCTCACCCATCGCACCCTACAGAAGGGCATTCCAGTATGCATCGCACTTTTTACACTGAGCAGGTGAGATGCATTGCACCCTCTGCATTCGGCAGTCTGTATGGTCCAGTTTTGACCAGTTCTGAGCAGTTTTCTATGGAGAACTTTTGGGAGATGATGTAATCAGCTGACCTTGTTCCTTTAGGGTGTGAAGCAACAATTTTAGGGACTTATGAGCCCTTGGTTTATGGACATGTATGATTGGGGTTGTAGTGCCCAAAAATGTCTATAACAGGAGGTTCTTAGGGGGAGTTTTCATTAAAGTTCTGACTGTTTCCTTGAGTTGTTTTAAAATTTTTTCCATGATGCTTTGTGAGGAACTATTTTTATTTTTAAAGATTCTATTATTGTGTTCTTTCCAGACGTCCCAAATTAGGAAGCTGGGAGCCAAAACCCAGGCTTTGTTTACTATTTCATGATCAGATAAGTTTCTTCTCCAGTTCGTTAGGGTGTTAATTATGCTTCCTCTATCCCTATCTGTTTTTCTGAATATTGAGGCAATCCCATCCCACAATGTGGAAGTGAAAGTACATAGGTTGAGAAGGTGATCCATTGTTTCCTCTTGCGAATCACATAGCTGGCATCTGGATGGGCCTGAAACACCCCTTTTCCTGATGTTCTCCTAGGTCAGAATTTTCTTATGATGCACAAGCCACATAGACAATTTGGTCTTCAGCCATCCTTGGTTCTTCCAGAGATTCTTCCAAACTCCATATGGCTTTGTCGAATCAAGCTCAACGACTATGCATTTAGCCTCTTTCAGGTTAAAGGTACCTTAATTGTTGTTGCCCCATCTTAGTTGTTCAGAATCATCTGAAATTAGGATCTTTCTTTAATCTAGGATGGTTGTTAGAGTGTCATCCTATGCTTGCAAGGGGCCATTATCCCTGTAACCCATTTCCCTCCAAGTTCTCCATTTTCGTCCACTATTTATTCGATCTTGGAATTCATTTACTCGAAGTAACCCTTTCGTATCAGTATCTTGCTTGAGATCTACAAATTCTTCTCTTTCCAACTTGGGTTCCTGTTGCCATTTGTCCTCCCAAAACCAAGCAAGGTCTCCAGCTCTAATTTCCCAGAAACTATTTTTCTACCCGATGCCTCTGTTCTCCTAATATTTGTTCCAAATGTGGGAGCCTTTTATAATTCTAGACATTCTTATGTCATCCTTGTGTTGCTAGTTGCTTGCATATTTTTGGTTCCAAATTTGTGACCATGGAGCATCTAAATATTTTATCCATCTCCACCATAATTTTCCCCCAAAATGTTTTTTAGCAGTTCAGGATCATCCAGTCCTAAACCTCCATGTGTTTTAGGTTTACATATCTTTTCCCATGCTATCAAGGCCCATTTATTCTTTTCTTCCCCTTTGCCCCAAAGAAAATATCTTTGGATGTTTCTGCATTGTTGCATAACTCCTTTTGGAGCAGGAAGGGTTGAAAACATGTAGATGGGAACTGACTATAGTACATCTTTTGTAAGCACCAGTCTGCCTGCCAAGTTCAAAGATCTGTGTGTCCATTTCCAAGTATTGTCCTACATCTTATTGATCACATGCTTCCAAACTATCTTGTTCAAAGGTTTGTCTGTGAGCGGTACTCCCAAATATTTGGAAGGTAGCATCTCTCTTTGAAAGCCCATAATTCTGGAGATGTTTCACTGAATAGCAATGTTAGTGTTGAAAAATAAAATCTTTGATTTGGAGAGGCTTACCTCTATGCCCACTGCCATAGCGATGTATCTTAGGATTTGTTTATAGGCTAGTGCTTCCTTGCCCATAGGGATGCCCTGCAGCATGGTATCATCTACAAATTGTTGATGGGTTAGAGCCTGTCCATTCTCGGATAGTTTGAGACCCTGCATCTTACCTGCTTCTTTAGTGGACGTGATGGCTCGGCCTAGGCCTTCTGTCATAAGAATAAAGAGAAAGGGGGAGAGAGGATCTCCATGCCTAAGGCCTCTTGAAGGTTTGAGGATCTTCGAGGGAGAGCCATTCAATAGAATTGAAAAACTAGAGGTATTCACCATATTCACTAGGGCCATTACCCATCTTACCCAATTGTGGTCAAATCCATAAGCTAGAATGACCTTCCTGATGTAGGCCCAATTTAACTTATCATAAGCCTTTTCTAGGTCCAATTGCATAATCATTCTTGACTGCCTTTTACTTGTCAATAAGTGAAATACCTCATGAGCTTGAATGATATTATTGAGGATTTGTCTGCCCTTCACATATCTCGTTTTCTCCACAAAAACTAGAGTAGGAAGAAGGGGTATGATTCTGTTGGCAATTATTTTGGATATTATCTTATACACCACATTACATAAAGCTATAGGTCTGAATCGGTTTGGTGTCATAGCATTGTCCTGTTTATGAATCAAGGAGATGAAGGATGTGTTGAGCGCCTTCAATACTGTTCTATTACTCCTAGAGTCCTCTACCACATTTAGTATATCTTGTTTGACAATATTCCAGCAATCTTTAAAGAAATCTACATTGAAACCATCCGGGCCTAGCGCTTTTCCATTCTGCATTTCTTTGATGACTTCACTAACCTCCTCTTCGGTCACTGGCTTGTTAAGATTATAATTGTCTTCCGTTGTTACTAGTTTAGGAATGTGCTCTGTGAAGTCCCTCATAAATTGTGATCTATCTAAGAGGGGTTCCTTTGCTATGCCTTGAAAATGTTGAACCAACACTGCTTCTATTTCTTTGTGGGTATTGAGATGGTGTCCTCTGGAATCCTTGATCGTTGAGATCTTGTTGTGAGCCCTATGCTCCATTGTAGATCTATGGAAAAACCTTGTGTTTCTATCTCATTTTTTATCCATTGTAATCTTGATTTTTATCTCCAAAATATTTCATCTTGTTGGCATAAGTTCTCCCATTCCTATTGTTGCTTGTTAGCTTGTTCATTTCTTTCCCCGTCAAAGCCTTCGGTGATTAGATTTTGATTAATTTCTTATATTTTCCTTTCAACAACTTTTTTGGCTTCAAAATATTGCCAAACTTGTTCTTATTCCAAGATTTGTGCCTAAGTTTGATATGTTTCAATCTTTTGTGTAGTAGAAACATTCTTGTCCCCTAGATCTGCAGATCTTCTTTCCACCATTTTTCTATGTTGTTAATGAAGTAATAGAAAATGTCTGTTTTTAGGGGTACCTATGCCATTCTCCTCAAATTGAATAGGCCAATGGTCCTAGCCACCAAAGGGGAGAATCCTCACTGACATATCTAGGCCTGTGAGCATAAGGTCTTCTGAGATAAAGAGTCTATCTAGCTTTGAGGCTATTTGAGCCTCTCCTCCTCTTTTGTTGTTCCATGTAAAGAGGCCATTACTTGTTGTTGTGTCAACTAACTTCATGTTGTTTATGAAAATCTGAAAAGCTAGAGTCTCTGCCTAGAGTTCTGGTTCTTCCCTTTCTTTCTCATAGGGATTTAATCATGTTAAAGTCCCCTCCCAGAATCCAAGGTACTTCTGAATATCTATCTTTTAGATTCTCTAGAGAAGTAAGCAATCTGAGTTTTTCGTCAAGCTTCTGTGGACCATAAACGTTTGTGATTAGATAAGTTTCTCTGTCTCCCACGAGTTGAATAACCACTGATAAATAATTCCTGGATGCTTCAACATCCACTATGCCTATTCTATGAGTATTCTAAAGTGTGACAATACCTCCTGCTATTTTGTCTGCATCGACTTCTAGAAATTCATATCTATCAAGCCATTTGCTGTGTATTTCTC
Source organism: Pinus taeda (assembly GCA_000404065.3). Classification (NCBI taxonomy): domain Eukaryota; kingdom Viridiplantae; phylum Streptophyta; class Pinopsida; order Pinales; family Pinaceae; genus Pinus; species Pinus taeda. The sequence continues at coordinate 61,592 of APFE030336427.1, forward strand.
TTATTTTTTGAATTGAACTTTTAGTTTCCTGGATGAAAATCATATCTGGAGTTTTTTCTTTCATTCTATTGTTTAGATTCCTTTGCTTCCTTTTACTTCCTAGACCTCTGATATTCCAAGATGTAAGCTTCACTAGGAAAGATTCGTACAGGGGTAACTAGTTAGATCTTTGATCTTACCTAAATCTATCATAAGTTTTCCACATTCAATCAGTAACTCATTTTGTTTCTTTCTACCTCTTTTCCTTCCTCGGTTTCTGGGAGTGAGTCCTGATGTGGTTTTCAAGGTTTTCACCCCTTCGTTGTCCTGTCTCTCGAGGCTTCTTTTACCTCCCAATCCTTTTTCCTGGGTTCTCCATAGAAACAGCTGCTGCACTCTATTAAAATCCTCTTGAGGTAACGATTCCATACCTTCCATTGTGCCCTATTTCAGGACTTTTTCCAGATCTAGATGTTCTCTTTCAAGAATATCTAGCAGCTCATGATCCTTTGTTTCCACCTTACTCAGGGTCATTTCTTGGTCCCTTTCTAGTTCCATGTTGCTCAGTACAGTCTCGTTTTGTTGGTTGATATCCCGTATCTCTTCCATATTTTCTCCCTCATCCTTCTCCCCTCGGCTGTCCTCCATGTCCTGATTTACCTTTGTTAACTCCTCTTCTTCTTCTAGTATCTTGTACCTATTCTGGCTTGTCTGCTTTTCCTCTTTGTGTTTTTTTTGTGGCCTTTTCCCTACTTTACCTCTATTCCCCACCTTGTGAAAGCTCTCAGTTTCTTTCCCTACTGTATCTTTACTTCTTTTTTCTGTGATGTTCAGAGGGTAGTCCCTGAATAGATGCCCATGTTCATGGAATTTGCGGCATTGCAAAGGAATATGATCATAATCCACTGCTTGTACCCATTCTTCATCAAAACTTTCCAAGATCACTTCATCCAGTAGAGCTCCAGAAATATCCATCTCCACACATATACGGGCAACGGAGGTGTACTTTCCCCTTCTAGTTGCCTCAGATATTTTAGCAAAACACACGAGTTTATTTCCTATTGCTGATAAAGATTCTGGTTGCCAGTAATCTAGAGGTAAGGAGTAGAGTCTTACCCAAACCGGGACCGCAATGAAAGTTCTGCGCTCCAGGACAAAATTCATCATCCAAGGCCACATATAGAGGTCTGTAGCTACATAGAAGTAGGGCCCTCCTTCAAACACCTGGTCTTTATCCTCAATATTAGAGAACACTAGACTGAAGAAACCATTTGATCCAAGGTGTAGTGCTATCCCCCCTTTAGGTTTCAAGTGATATTTAATCCATGCCTGTAGTGCTTTCTCTGTTGGCCATAACCCCATGAATTTACAAATGATGGCGTAATTCGACATGTGATCCCTCTGCGCTTGCAGCGCTAGATCACTTAACACCACTCTGGGTGTGATGGCGGTCTTAGGCTTACATGGACCATTTTGTTTTTTGTTTTTTGCTTTATGATTCTTGTTCTATTCTCCTTCTTCTTTTCTGTCTTGCTCCCTCCTATTATTCTACTCTTTTGTGCTCTTGTTGTCCTGTTTCCCTCATCCTGAAAAACCTTTTTCAACCTCCAGTGGTTTCTGTCATTGCTGGAGACTGATTCAGTGTAAGAGGGAGTGGCGCTCCCCCCCTTGCACCCCTCCATGGCGTCCAATGCTAGATGTATTTCTGTAAACCCTAGCTCTTACAAGTCCTTCCCCCAAGTTTTTTCCTCGTCTGATTGCTTCACCAGATTCATTCCTTTTGATTACATTATTTCTTTTCTATTAGTTCAAAGTTAATAATAAACTTTGTAGTGGAATATTAATATAAGGGTTTTAGTTGTATAAATATACGGGAAAAGGGTTTATTGCTTTGGGAATTAATATATATAAAGTTAATAGCTAATGTGGAAATGAAAGCACTAAAGTGTAATGCTTTCCATTTATTTGTTATTGTCATAACACATTATACTTAGCCTTGAAGTACCTTTTGGGTTTTTGAGGAAAAAGGGGTCTTTTCATGGGGGATGATCACTTTTCCTAGGATAACTAGGTGTTGTCCTTAGAAAAAGGGGTTTGTTAAGGGGAAATGACTTTTCTTTAGGAAAAATGGTGTTTTCCTAAGGAAAAGGGATTTGTTTGGGAAAATAAATGATTTGAAGGGGGTGAATGTTCATGAGGGGACTTTTAGTACCTAGGACCTATAAGTCATTAGGTCAAGGATCTGGTCCCTCCAAAAGTCAGAGAAATGCTCTGAGCTCCTTTGACTTAATATTTTAGGTATTTTAAAACTTTTCTTGGGAAATTAGTAAAATTTAATGGTGAAATGAATGCGGGAATTAGTCAATTAACATTGCGAACTTTTATGCATGTCCAATTTGCTCATTTATACATAGAAATTTTTATGATGAAGATGATAACTTATGCTTTTGAAAAACATTCATCATAATTCTACAAACATTCTTCTACATACCCACCTACTCATCCTACCATTTTTCTTCTCTTTATTTGGGTGCACTTAAACTGACAAACCCTTATCAAAATCTTTTTCTTTTCTTTTTACAAAAGCAATCTATCTAAGTCTAACCTTATTACATCCAAGGGCTCAGATTAAACAATTGAGCTCCTTTTATTTACTCTTCCCAATCTAATTATCTGCCAAGATTAAATAGTTTGGTTAGATTTTATTGTCTACCTATAACATGAAATTCAAATCATGGATTAGTCAAGGTTAAACATTTTGACTACCATGGATTGTGGCATAAATAACAAGTTGCACACAATCATTTATTCTGCATCCAAGGTAACATAGGAGTGGCATTTGGATTTGCTCACATCATGGTACTTTTATTGGGGTTCATTTTTCATGTTTTTGAACTTTTGTATTCTTTTTTCCCTTTGATTTTTCTTTTAGGGCATACCCTCTTTACATTTTTTAATCTATTGAAAATATGGAAAACACTTACAGAAACTAAAGGTATGTACATATTATAGACTTAATCTAAACCATTCAAACATTATGACTCCTATTGGTATAAGAACCTAACATGGTTATAATATTAGTCCCTTGGGCTTAATATTATTCCCTTGGGTTCATAATCCCATGGGGTTTTAGTATTAATCCCTTGGGCTTAATTTTATTCCCTTGGGTCAATAATCCCTTGGGGTTTTAGTATTAATCCCTTGGGTTTATTATTCATTTTGGTTTATAATGTAAACAAGTTGGGTTTACTATTCCCTTAGGTTTATAATATCAATCATGGTCAACCATTATCAATCATAGCCAACCATGGTCAACCATGTTGAATGTTGCATTGTGACAAGGATTGTCTCACCATCAAAATAAACCATGTTTATTTTAGTGTTCGTAGTATTTATATATGGGTTTATCAATATTGGGTTTGTAATATTAGTCCCATGGGTTTAATATTATTCCCTTCAGTTCATAATCCCCTGGGGTTTTAGTACTAATCCCTTAGTTTTATTATTCCTTTGTGTTTATAATATCAATCCCTTGGGTTTATTATTCCCTTAGGTTTATAATATCAATCATGGTCAACCATGGTTGATTCTCACATTCTGACAAGGATTGTCTCACCATCAAAATAAATCATGTTTATTTTGATGTTTATAGTATTTACATTTGGGTTTACGATTGTTGGGTCTATAGTATTAGGCCCTTTAGTTTAATATTATTCCATTGGGTTAATAATCCCTTGGGATTTTAGTATTAATCCCATGGTTTTATTGTTCATTGGGGTTTTAGTATTAATCCCTTGGGTTTATTATCCATTTTGGTTTATAATATCAATCCATTGGGTTCATTATTATGTTTGATTTATAATATCAATCATTTTAAACCATTGTCAATCATAGCCAAACATGGTCAGTCATGGTTGAATGTTGCATTGTGACAAGAATTGTCTCACCATCAAAATAAACCATGTTTATTTTAGTGTTTGTAGTATTTATATTTCAGTTTACCAATGTTGGGTTTATAATATTAGTCCCATGCTTGAATGTCACATTTTGACAAAGATTGTCACACCATGAAAATAAAACATGTTTAATTTAGTGTTTGTAATGTTTATATTTGGGTTTACGAATATTGGGTTTATAATATTAATCCCTTGGGCTTAATATTGTTTCCTTGGGTTCATATTCCCTTGGGGTTTTAGCATTACTCCCTTTGGTTTATTATTCATTTGGATTTATAATTACTATTTGCAGTATTCATATTTGCCTTTACTCGATGTGAAGTTTATAATATTAGTCCCATGGGTTTAATATTATTCCCTTACCTTCATAAACCCTTTGGTTTTAGTATTTATCCCTTGGATTTATTATTCATTTGGGTTTATAATATCAATCCTTTGGGTTTATTATTCCCTTTGGTTGATAATATAAATCATGGTAAACCGTTGTCAATCATAGCCAAACATCGTCAACCATGGTTGAATGTCGCATTGTGATAAGAATTTTATCAGTGTCAAAATACACCATGTTTATTTTAGTATTTTTAGTATTTATATTTGGGTTTACCAATGTTGGTTTTATAATATTAGTCCCTTGGTTGAATGTTGCATTTTGACAACGATTAACTCACCATGAAAATAAACCACAATTATTTTAGTGTTTGTAGTGTTTATATGTGGGTTTAACAATGTTGGCTTTATAATATTAGTCCCTTGGGTTTAATATTATTTCCTGGTTTCATAATCCCTTGGGGTTTTAGTAATAATCCCTTAGTTTTATTATTCCTTTGGGTTTATGATATCAATCCCTTAGGCTTATTATTCCCTTAGGTTTATAATATCAATCATGGCCAACCATGGTTGATTCTCGCATTTTGACAAGGATTGTCTCACCATCAAAATAAATCATGTTTACTTGGATGTTTGTAGTATTTACATTTGGGTTTTCGATTGTTGGGTCTATAGTATTAGGCCCTTCAGTTTAATATTATTCCATTGGGTTCATAATCCCTTGGGATCTTAGTATTAATTCCTTGGGTATATTGTTCATTAGGGTTTTAGTATTAATCCCTTGGGCTTATTGTTCATTTGGATTTATAATATCAATCCCTTGAGTTCATTATTCCATTTGGTTTATAATATCAATCATTTTAAACCATTGTCTATCATAGCCAAACATGGTCAATCATGGTTGATTCTCACATTCTGATAAGGATTGTCTCACCATCAAAATAAATCATGTTTATTTTGATGTTTGTAGTGTTTACATTTGAGTTTACGTTTGTTGGCTCTATAGTATTAGGCCCTTCGGTTTAATATTATTCCATTCGGTTCATAATCCATTGGGATTTTAGTATTAATCCCTTGGATTTATTGTTCATTGGGGTTTTAGTATTAATCCCTTGGGTTTATTGTTCATTTGGGTTTTATAATATCAATCCCTTGGGTTCACTATTCCGTTTGGTTTATAATATCAATCATTGTAAACCATTGTCAATCATAGCCAAATAGTGTCAATCATAGTTGAATGTCGCATTGTGACAAGAATTATCTCACCATCAAAATAAACCATGTTTATTTTAGTGTTTGTAATATTTATATTTTGGTTTACCAATTTTGGGCTTATAATATTAGTCCCATGCTTGAATGTCACATTTTGACAAAGATTGTCTCACCATGAAAATAAAACATGTTTAATTTAGTGTTTGTAATGTATATATTTGGGTTTACGAATATTGGGTTTATAATATTAGTCCCTTTGGCTTAATATTGTTTCCTTGGGTTCATATTTCCTTGGGGTTTTAGTATTACTCCCTTCGGTTTATTATTCATTTGGGTTTATAATTACTGTTTGTAGTATTGATATTTGCCTTTACTCGATGTGAAGTTTATAATATTAGTCCCATTGGTTTAATATTATTCCCTTGCCTTCATAATCCCTTGGGTTTTAGTATTTATGCCTTGGGTTTATGATTTATTTGGGTTTATTATTCCCTTTGGTTGATAATATAAATCATGGTAAACCATTTTCAATCATAGCCAAACATCGTTAACCATGGTTGAATGTCGCATTGTGACAAGAGTTTTCCCCGCGTCAAAATAAACCATGTTTATTTTAGTATTTGTAGTATTTATATTTGGGTTTACCAATATTGGTTTTATAATATTAGTCCCTTGGTTGAATGTCACATCTTGACAAAGATTGACTCACCATGAAAATAAACCATGTTTATTTTAGTGTTTGTAATGTTTATATTTGGGTTTAACAATGTTGGGTTTATAATATTAGTCCCATGGGTTTGATATTTTTTCCTTGGGTTCATAATCCCTTGGGGTTTTGGTATTAATCCCTTAGTTTTATTATTCCTTTGGGTTTATAATATCAATGCCTTGGGTTTATTATTCCCTTAGGTTTATAATATCAATCATGGTCAACCATTGTTGATTCTCACATTCTGACAAGGATTGTCTCACCATCAAAATAAATCATGTTCATTTTGATGTTTGTAGTATTTATATTTGGGTTTACGATTGTTAGGTCTATAGTATTAGGCCATTCGATTTAATATTATTCCATTGGATTCATAATCCCTTGGGCTTTTATTATTAATCCCATGGGTTTATTGTTCATTTGGGTTTATAATATCAATCCATTGGGTTCATTATTCCATTTGGTTTATAATATCAATCATTGTAAACCATTGTCAATCATAGCTGAACATGGTCAATCATGGTTGAATGTCGCATTGTGACAAGAATTGTCTCACCATCGAAATAAACCATGTTTATTTTAGTGTTTGTAGTATTTATATTTGGGTTTACCAATGTTGGGTTTATAATATTAGTCCCATGCTTGAATGTCAAATTTTGACAAATATTGTCTGACCATGAAAATAAAACATGTTTAATTTAGTGTTTGTGATGTTTATATTTGGGTTTACGAATATTGCGTTTATAATATTAGTCCCTTGGGCTTAATATTATTCCCTTGTGGTTTTAGTATCACTCCCTTTGGTTTATTATTCATTTGGGTTTATAATTATTGTTTACAGTATTGATATTTGCCTTTACTCAATGTGAAGTTTATAATATTAGTCCCATGGGTTTAATATTATTACCTTGCCTTCATAATCCCTTGGGTTTTAGTATTTATACCTTGCGTTATTATTCATTTGGGTTTATAATATCAATCCCTTGGGTTTATTCTTCCCTTTGGTTGATAATATAAATCATGGTAAACCATTGTCAATCATAGCCAAACATCGTTAACCATGGTTGAATGTCGCATTGTGACAAGAGTTTTCCCCGCGTCAAAATAAACCATGTTTATTTTAGTATTTGTAGTATTTATATTTGGGTTTACCAATATTGGTTTTATAATATTAGTCCCTTGGTTGAATGTCGCATTTTGAACAAAGATTGACTCACCATGAAAATAAACCATGTTTATTTTAGTGTTTGTAGTGTTTATATTTGGGTTTAACAATGTTGGGTTTATAATATTAGTCCCTTGGGTTCAATATTTTTTCCTTGGGTTCATAATCCCTGGGGTTTTATTATTAATCCCTTAGTTTTATTATTCCTTTGGGTTTATAATATCAATGCCTTGGGTTTATTATTCCCTTAGGTTTATAATATCAATCATGATCAACCATAGTTGATTCTCGCATTCTGACGTGGATTGTCTCATGAATTTTCTCATCTTCAAAATAAACCATGTTTATTTTAGTATTTGTAGTATTTATATTTCGGTTTACCAATGTTTGTTTTATAATATTAGTCCCTTGGTTGAATGGCACATTTTGACAAAGATTGTCTCACGATGAAAATAAACCGTGTTTATTTTAGTGTTTGTAGTGTTTATATTTGGGTTTAACAATGATGGGTTTATAATATTAGTCCCTTGTGTTTAATAATATTTACTTGGGTTCATAATTCCTTCGGGTTTTAGTATTAATCCCTTAGTTTTATTATTCCTTTGGGTTTATAATATCAATCCATTGGGTTTATTATTCCCTTAGGTTTATAATATCAATCATGGTCAACCATGGTTGATTCTCGCATTCTAACAAGGATTGTCTCACCATCAAAATAAATCATGTTTATTTCGATGTTTATAGTATTTACATTTAGGTTTACGATTGTTGGGTCTATAGTATTAGGCCCTTTGGTTTAATATTATTCCATTGGGTTCATAAATCCTTGGGCTTTTAGTATTAATCCCTTGGGTTTATTGTTCATTGGGGTTTTAGTATTAATCCCTTGGGTTTATTGTTCATTTGGGTTTATAATATGAATGCCTTGGGTTCATTATTCCATTTGATTTATAATATCAATCATTGTAAACCATTGTCAATCATAGCCAAACATGGTCAATCATGGTTGAATGTCGCATTGTGACAAGAATTTTCTCACCATCGAAATAAACCATGTTTATTTTAGTGTTTGTAGTATTTATATTTTGGTTTACTAATGTTGGGTTTATAATATTATTCCCATGCTTGAACATCACATTTTGACAAAGATTGTCTCACCATGAAAATAAAACATGTTTAATTTAGTGTTTGTAATGTTTATATTTGGGTTTACGAGTATTGGGTTTATAATATTAGTCCCTTGTGCTTAATATTGTTCCCTTGGGGTTTTAGTATTACTTCCTTTGGTTTATTATTCATTTGGGTTTATAATTAGTGTTTGTAGTATTGATATTTGCCTTTACTCGATGTGAAGTTTATAATATTAGTCCCATGGGTTTAATATTATTCCCTTGCCTTCATAATCCCTTGGGTTTATTATTCATTTGGGTTTATAATATCAATCCCTTGGGTTTATTATTCCCTTTGGTTGATAATATAAATCATGGTAAACCATTGTTAATCATAGCCAAACATCGTCAACCATGGTTGAATGTCACATTGTGACAAGAATTTTCTCAGCGTCAAAATAAACCATGTTTATTTTAGTATTTGTAGTATTTATGTTTGGGTTTACCAATGTTGGTTTTTTATATTAGTCCCTTGGTTGAATTTCGGATTTTGACAAAGATTGACTCACCATGAAAATAAACCATGTTTATTTTAGTGTTTGTAGTGTTTATATTTGGGTTTAAGAATGTCGGATTTATAATATTAGTCCCTTGGGTTTAATATTATTTCCTTCGGTTCATAATCCCTTGGGTTTATTATTCACTTAGGTTTATAATATCGATCATGGTCAACCATTGTCAATCATAGAAAACCATGGTCAACCATGGTTGATTATCACATCGTGACAAGGATTGTCTCACCATGAAAATAAACCATGTTTATTTTAGTATTTCTAATATTTATATTAGGTTTAATTCTATTTATTTAATTAATAGAATTAAATTAATAAAAGTTAATAAGTAATAAAAAATAAATTAAAAAAAATTAAATTAATAAAGTTAATAATAATAAAGATAAGTAATATAGAATATTAGAATTAATAAAATTAAATTAATAAAAAATTAAAAAAATATATTATTAAATAAAACTGTATTAATAAAAATTAAATAAAATTATTAAAATTTAATTAATTTAATAGATTCAAATTAAATTAACAATTTTATTTATCTAATTAAATTAATAGAATTAAATAAATAAATTAATTAATTAAATTAATAAAATTATTTAATGAAATTAATATAAATTAATAAATAAATTTCTGAGCCGACAGTGTGTTGAACCGAAAAATTTAAACTCATTAGTATTTATTTCCTTAAAGCAGCTCATCTTTTATCATCATTCTTAAGTCCTGATGATGGATCCCATTTGGGATTTGAAACGTTAGCATGAAAAGTTTCATACTGTGGGTTCTCCAGTAACTCATTCAAAAGATACAAACCACAGATCTCTCAAATCCAAAATACTGATAATCTAATATTATTATGAGTTATTCTTATTATTAATTAATATATATTAGGAGTTTGTATAATTATTATAATATTAATATAATATTTAATATTTATACAGTAATATATAGAAATAATCTGGTTGTTAATATTTATAGAGTTGTTAATAATCTTAAATACTAATAATAATAATTAACCCTATGTATACAAACCCTAAGATAAATATTAAAAATACTAAAGCTTAATAATAATAATGATAATGATAATAATAATAATAATAATTAATACTAATAATATTATTATGAGTTTGTATTATTATAATAATATTAATATAATAATCATAAATATATAATTATACAAGATATAGTATCACTACTATTTGTATAGTTATTAATTATCATAAAATAATAAATAATTGGTTCTATTGTTCTTATTTATAATAATATAATACTATTGTAATATTATAACCGAATATTACTAATAATTATATAGATATTAGCAACGAGATTATTTCTATATATTATTAATATAATATTATAATAAAAATAATATAATATTATTATGAGGCTATTCTTATTGTTAATTTATTAATATTAGGAGTTTATATAATTATTATTAATATTAATATAATATTTATACAGTAATATATATAAATAATCTGGTTGTTAATATATTGGAGTAGTTATTAATAATTCTATATAGTTATTTATATAGATATTAATAATTTTAAATACCCATAGTAATTATTAATGTGGTTGATATAAGCCTATTAGCATATATCAACCACATTGGAATATGTGGTTGTGTATATGCTTCATATACGCTTATCGGCGTATATTGGTAAATGTGGTTGTGCTAGTAGTTATAACATTGCAACCTAAATAGTTATCATAGCATAAGAAAAACATGTCATATAATGTTTTGAGCTTTCTAAATATATGATTTGGTTTTATATATTTATTTCATCTTTAAAAATATTAATATAAAAAAATAAAAAATAAAAATAATAATGTGATTTCTATTAGGGTCTTATAATTTATAGGATCTCAAGGTGACTGAGTATTTTACTTCAAAAATTTCAAATTGTAAATAATATTTTATATTGCCAATGATTTCCAAAGATTAGATAGAAAAATGAAAATAAATTAAGGGTTTGCACATTCAAATGCACCTGAATTAGATTAAGGTGTATTAGTTTAGGAGAAAAGGAGAAATGTAATAAGTCTCGGATTACGTATATGGCGGTCTTATCCTAAGTTTTGATTTTATTCATAAAGTGCTTCGCCCAAAAGTTCGATGGGGACCACCGGCGCTAATCCACGGGCACATTACTGTCATGGATTTCAAACTTCACTCACATCTGAAGACCCTTGAAGCTTTTCAGACGCCCTGTTATGATTCCATTTAACGTGGAAAGGGGGTTCCGAAAAAGGCATTTTCCCGTTGCTACGTGTCCGCTCCTCAACATTTTGGACCTCGCTTCACTAATTCCACAATTCACCTCTCCCCCCTCCCTACCTAAAAGCGATATCTGCTCCTCGCCGCAAACTACCTTCCCGTTATGTCACACCCCACTTCCACTCTACCGTCATTCCCTAGATCCACGTTATTTCTCCACATCACACTTGCACAACCCAATTCCTTCCCACCAACCATGTTCCTCCACATCATCCCCCACCTCCATGTCACCTCCCGCCTCCACGTCATATATATGTTTCATGGTCAGTTAAATTATGTTTTTTTCCCTATACAACACAGTAATTTCAAACATGTTTTACAAACAGCTGAGAATAAATTTTCAAAATTTGAAAGATTTTATTGGTTCTAATATCCTTACGCACAAAAACCTCTCTTATTTTTGTAATAGCTATTATGGTTTGGGAGATTCGGATGAATATTTGTAGGTATATTTTCCCGAATTCTCTTATTTTCAACCATTATTTTGAAATGCAGGTTTCAAGTAGGTGGAAATGAATTTTCAAAAAATGAAAGATGTTTTTGTTTCCAACATCATCTTTTACAACAACCTCTCTTAGGTTTCTAACATATATTATGGTTTGGGATATACAAAGGTATTACAAGACCCTATTGTTCAAAATTTTGGGAGGAAAAAGCTCAAAGACAGTTAGTGACTTAGAGGTCACCTCATCAAATAAGAGTTGTTATCAAATTTAAATTGCTCTTCTTTGTCACCAACAATACACACACATAGTGCCAAGTAGATTCATTAGTTTTGAGTGTCCTATATTTAAGTTCTATTTATGTAATACAATTTGAGATATTTGTAAACAAATCTTGATATTTTTTTAAGATATTTTTGTTTAGAATTTGTATAAATACTTCATAGTTTGAAGTAATAGATGTTGATTGTTGAATATAATTTCCTCTGCAAATTGTAATTTTGTAAGTTGCTGGAAGCATCAATAATATAAGGATGTTCTTCAAAAGATTCATGTGGTGTACGAAATGGTGATGGTTTTCTTCAGTTTATGTGTTTAATCATTCTCTCATTTTCTCTATCATTTATGAAAGCTTAATTACATAACAAAAACTGTGACGAATAGGATAAGCTATACAGAGAAACCTATTCTAGCTATTAGTAATTTATATGTTCTTTTGCTAAAGTCAAATTAAGGAATACTTCATTACTCATTAGTTTCTACTGAATCTTCCATTTCTTCTGTCTCATAATCCATTTAAAATTCTGAAAGATCCAACTAGTGCAACCTAGCTTTCCCTGTGAAACTCCTTCAAAGTTTGATGCAGATCCAGTTAATCTTTAGACTCCATAGCCCGATGGAATTATAACCATTTAAGCAACCAAACAATCCAATAAAAAAAAATCAATGCAGTAATAACTAACCTAAAATTCACATCAAACACGACTAAAGTTTACAGAGAAATCCCTCTTTGGAGTTGGCAGGGCGAGATCCCAGCTTCAAAAGTGGTTTTGATATTGTCTTGTGTGTTTACTCCCTCAACCTAAAAATACAAAATACAACAATTTCTACCAAGAAACTTTTCTTAATTTATTATAGATCACAAAGACCTAAATAAAAAGATCACATTACTACTTCAAATTATACTTACAAGTATAAAATTATAAATTATATATCTAATCTCAAGATTAAATAAAATATAATAGTTATAACATTGCAACCTAAATAATTATTATAGCACAAGCAATACATGTGATATAACGTTTTGAGCTTTATGTGATCTGCTTTATCTATTTCAGCTTTAATTTTACATATTATAACCGTACAAATGCTTGCAAGAAAATAACTTTGAAATCTTCGAACATTCGGTTTTATCTTTTGTTTTTTTTCTTTTCTTTCATATACCAAAAATATAAATAAGTATATTATTGATGATTATTGATCGATCTCTAAAATTAATATATTTATAATATTAAGTTTTTTTTTATTATTTTTTTATATTTAGTATTGGATTTATATATTATATATATATTTTATTGTGTTAAGAATCTAATATTAGTTATTATATATATTTTATTTTTCTGTTCAAGTGGTGTGGGTTAGGAGATAATTGCATGTTTAATTTTTGGCTTAATAAATTCGATGCGGGAATATTTAAGCTATCCAATTTTTTTAGGGATTACACCCAATCTGAGCCACACCAACTTTTAACATGACAGGATTTTTTCTCACAAAGTTTCAAACCAGACATCTTCACCTCACAAAATACCTTAACAATGCACCCCATCACCGTCTATTCTACACCTTGAGTTGTTACTATAAATATTATAAGCTAATACTTTTGAAATTTTTTGATCTTACATATTACAATTATAAAAACTTGTAATGAAAATTTTTCATTATTTATAAAATAAGTATGTTTTTAATGACTATTATCATATTTAAATTTTGCATATTTTATAATACTAATTTATATTCCCAACAACGAGTAATAGCACATCAAAGGAACATGAAACCTTCAAGAGGCCTTCAAGTTGAAGCTTTGACCAAACTAAGGTTTATTCCTAGGGAAAATAAAATAGGGCAAGAGATTATAGAGATGGAAAGATTAGCCACTAGGAGGAATGATTTTGAGGCAACCACAACAACCCTTAATATTGAATCCCTTTAAGTCCAAAAATTCCTTTTCCAAGCAAATCGACACTAAGCCCTAATTGGGTCGCTTGGCTTTAAGACAATTGAATTAGAGAAGAGAGGGAAAGTGAAACTCAATATGTGGATAAAATACAACTTGGTCACCAACAAGACATGTCTAGTGCCTAGTCCTAGGGTTAATGGAGTCTATGGATTCTCAAAATTAGTTAAATCTTGTAAGGGAGTAAGGATGTTCTTTATTCAATTTAGTATGTCCTAAATTGCTACATTAATTATCAATCTGGGAGTCATAAACTGATGAAGTGTGGCCCACTATATGTGCAAGACAACCTCTTTCTTACTTTTTATTGTTTTCGATTTTATTTTTTTTTGGGGTTTTGTCTTTGTTTGTCTCCTAATGCAAATGGAAATCCTATTCCTAAGTTTTAAGAATACTCTAGAAGGCAAGTATGGATATAAATTTAAGACAAGGTTTTATGTCCCTTATGATAACTTCCAAAGCTTAACACTTCAAAGAATCTCAAAACATACTAGTGACAAAATTAGTACTTGAATAGGAATGTAAATGTGCAGCTATTCAAATCAAGCAAATGATGAAATACTGATCATGAAATCATTGTCTTTGCTGCTCACCTAAATACAGAAATAAAAGTTAAACTATTACACTCAAACAAACAAAAAATTACAGACTAATGAAATTAAGATCAATTAACTTCACTTATAATCCGATAGCTCGCCAAGTAGCTTTTCAGGGTTAAGCCATGGCTCCAGAGATAACATCAAATAACATGAAGAATTGATATCTAAATTACCTACTTGCGAATGAAAGTAAATCACGTCACTTCACTTATAATCTGATAGCTCACCAAGTAGCTTTTCGAGGTTAAGCCATGGCTCTGGAGATAACGTCAAATAACATGAGTAACCTAATCTCTAATTGTAGAAACCAAAGTAAAATCAAATCACTTCACTCGTAATCCGATAGCTCGCCAAGTAGCTTTTCGAGGTTAAGCCATGGCTTTGGAGATAACGTCAAATGTCATGAAGAACCTGATATCTAATTACAAAAATGAAAGTAAAATCAAATCACTTCGCTCATAATCTGATAGCTCGCCAAGTAGCGTTTTGGAGTTAAGCCATGGCTCTGGAGATAAAGTCAAATGACATGAAGAATTTGATATCTAAACTAGCTAACAACAACAAATAAATAAGACTAAAATCAAAGCATAACTGAAATTGAAAAGAAAAAAAAAAAAACAAAGTCAGCAGAGAGGCCAATCTCATGTCACTATTTGATGCAAAAATTATATGAAAGTGCTCAAGCATAACCTATCCTCAAACACACTAATCAGTGTTAGCAAAAATATACAATGCTGGAAAATCATGTACAGGAATGAAACATTAACACCATAAATGAATTATGAAATATGAACAAGCTATGAAATATTTATAATGGAAATAAGAAAATGATGCATGAAAATTTTACAAACATAAAGAAACAAAACCTCAGCCAGTAGGGGCCCTCTGCACGGCCTTGGTTAACATGCTGTCAATCCAAAATTACGCTCAAACAGTCATAAGAAATAGAGTCTTTATATTGCAAAATAGGGGAAGAATCCTCTCGTTACAACAGTAGGACTAATTCTATGGCAACAATATATAAACTAATAACAGGATGATATCTAGACTAGCTACATGCATTTGCAAATGCGTTATTTATAGAGGAAATTACATAACTGTTTTTCTAAGAAAAACCTTCAGTAGAGGACACGTAAAAAGACAAAACTCGTGAGCTTAGCATCTTGGTTGCCATGATCATTCAATCTACAAAAGGTGGATGTTGGATTTTCAATGTGGAGATGATCTACAACTGTCAAAGGGGATCCATGGGTCTAGGGATGGTCTTGGACCTTTCACGTGTTGAAAACATAGACTTGTTTGCCGTACGACTTCTTGTTTGACCATCGTTTGACCAAGGCTTTCCTTTACAAATTTGGCTGAATAGATAGGACTTGGTCCATGTCCAAATCATTCCTGAACTGCCCACGTGCCTCGTTTTACTTGCCGACACCTGTAACCTATAGATCAATAAAAACAACTGTGGAATCATGAGTCAGCTGCGGAAAGTGGCTACATTCCACAGCTGATGAGAAAAATCTAAGTCAAATAGAAAACACAAAAATATGGTTAGAAAACCACTTAAATGCACTCTTAGAATCAATATGTAATGATCTTTGATAGCTTATGAGGCACTGGTGAGGGGAAAAAGGTCTAGGACAGTACGTAGAAGAGAGGTAGTTTCAGGGCTCAACATACCCCCACTGTGAAGGTGTTGCATGTCCTCATGCAACCAAAACTATGACCATCCTCCCTTCAGTTCATTTGTTCTGAGACATCTGCTAATACATCTAGCCTTCTTTTCTTCTTCCTTGGTACCACTGTCATCCTAGGCTTCCTCATTATGCACCTGTATTTGAGGTTAATAATAGCTCTATTCAATCTCCTGCTCTTTTTCTTCAATTTCCTATTTTTCTTCTGCCACAGCCCAAGATGAAACATGGTGTTGTCGTGGATAATTTTATCCAACCTGCTCTGTTCTTTCAATGTTTCATTTTCTCTTTTGATGTGTCTATTCAGGACTTCTAGTTCAAAAAATTCTTGTTTTAGTGATTGGGTTAAAACTTCCTGGACTATATTAGGCTGAGTAGATGAAGTTCCTTGATCTGTTGCAATCTTCTCCAATGATTCAATAAAATCATACATTTCTTGCTGGGTTGGATCTATTTCAGGTGTAGCCTTTCTTGGACTGACCCCAAAATATGGTTCAGAAAAAGGTGAATGTTGTGGGCTATGGTCAGGAGGGATTGCTGGAGACTGTTCTGGTGTTTCCCCTCCTAAGTCTATGAAGTGGGCCTCTTTAGTTTGTACTTTCTTCAGTTTACCTTTAAGTATGGAGCTCCTCCTTAGATTCTGTGAGTTGGTGTCCCCTTTCTCTACACTCTGTTTTTCTTTCCCTTTTCCCTTTGCTGTAGCTGATTGTTCCTTGAGGTAGATTATTCTTTCAGAAAGTATTTGATCCTCTTCTAAGGAAGGTTCTGGGGTTTGATAGGAAACTTCAATATTTCTTTTCCCCTTTAGTTTCCCTTGCTTCCTAACCTCAGTTCTTTCTTTCCTACTCTCAGACAACTTCTCTTCCTTACTAGTTTCTTTAGCTATGTTAGTAGGAGTATCCAGAATGTTCACACTTGTTTTCCTTCTCCTACTTTTACTTGCTAAGCTACTTTCAAGTGTTTCAGGTGGGTCCTGAAAGAAGTTTCTAATCAAGAACTATTCCCAAGTTTCCTTTCTTTCCTTCAACTATTTTTCAATCAGAATTTTAACAAGGCCGTGATGGTAAAGGTGAGGCTCTACGTCATCTAGATTCTTTTGTATAGTTGTGGACATCTTTTTCAGGCTACTCAATAGGAAATAAGGCAAATTGATGGTTTGATTTTCCAGAAAATTCATTAGTAACTTGATGTGGTACATGTACATGGACCCAAACCATCCTTCACATATAATAAACTTCTTGATTATCAATAATAAACTAGTCCACTTTTCCTCTAGAGCAGAAACAGGGATTCCACGTTTAAAAATGGTTATATCCATACCTGGGTTACGCAAAATAATCCTCCAGGCCCTCTCATCAAAGTCTTTGTTTTTGAACCACCATTCCCCCTCCCGTGGGAGCTCCATTGCTGCTGAAATGGATGCATCTGTGACTGAAAATTTAAGATCTCCAACCTCAACTTCCACACTGTTAAAAGACCTTGCAAATGTCTTCGTGACTTCTTTATTGCGACCTCTGAACTTCTGGATAAATTGTAGCCACCGTGCCTTCCTTAATATGCTTTTTAACTGTGGATAACCCTCCATGAATTTAGGCCCATCCGGCTTTGTTCTTACTAGAAGGCCCATTCCTTCCTCTTGCCTTAAAAATACATCTGTGAGTGATGGACTGTAATTAATGGATTGACGGAGGTGGAATGGTTGTGTGAGCGGGAGATGGAGAAGGACTGTGGAGAAAACTAGTACTTGTAAATGAAAGAACACAAAACATGTAGTGAAAATGAGTTCACGGAGCAAAGGCTTGTATAAATAGGCCAGGACTAACAAACACAACTTCAATGGGAGAATATGGAAACAGAGTGACTCTGCAAAATTTGAATTAAAAGGTTGTGGAGTGTACGTTAGCATGTTCATAAAATGACTACGGATTTGTGCGGTAGAGAAGAGCTGTGGTCCAATAGATCACGTCTTCATAATTACCTGGTTCAACAAGTGGAATGCCAATGTACAATTAAGTACGAGATAGATTTGGAGGCGGATCATGAGGCCGTTAGAAATTGATGCGGAGTTCGTGGTGAAATTACGCAAAGGTCATGGAGGAGTTATGAAAGCTATCAATGCAAATCATTACACATAATGGAGCCGGTGGTTTCACAACTATATAAATTATGTGCTTTAAAATTCTATTTGAAATAAATTTTGCTCATACCTTAGAATCTTACCACTTCCATCCACTGACCTTTGATTGGCTGCTTCCTGTTGGTGCTTTAGGTGCTTCACATCTTCAAAATATTTTCCTCTTCCATACCTACATTTGGTTCTCATCATTATTTGGCTAACATATGACTGTCAGTGCTGAGTAATAGAATATTAGCTGCGGAATCAACAAGTAGCTACGGAATCAGTTTTCAGCTGTGGAATCAGAATTCAGCTACGGAAACTGACACAGTGAACATATGACTAAATGTAGATGGATGGAAATGAATGATATATGAAAACTGGTCATGAAAGGGCTTTTATTGGTGGAATTTGATGATGAAATGGAATGAAATGAAGTGAAGTGAAGTGAAGTGACATGAAATGGAACAGCTATGAATGAAAATGAGAGGGATTTTTCTTTTGGAAAATATAGGGCGTCAAAAGTTTCTGATTTTCACCCTGTATTTTTTGTATAAGACTTCCAATTAGTGACTAGTTTTCAGGCTTATACTATATATATATATATAATATATTATATATATATATATATATATAAAGAAACAATGAAAAGAACAAAGACTAGGCTGGTGGAGAAGAAGGATTCTTCTTCACTGGCCTTACTGCAGAATTATCTTGAAAGATTTTGACAAATTCCTCCTTTGAGAGTGGCTTATGATAGATCTTTAATCTATGACCATTCAGATTGAGAGGAGTTTGATACTCATCAATGGATTTGATTCTTACCGCTTCATTGCTAAAGACTTTGTCAATCTCATATGGCCCAAGCCAATGAGTTAGAAATTTACCTTTGAAATATTTGAACTTGGAATCAAATAGCAATTCCCAATATCCTTCTTGAAATTTTTTCTCCTTGATGTATTTGTCATGCCACTTAGCTCTTTGATATTGAACTAGATCAGTTCTTAGGATTGCTTCTTGTTTGATCTCATCTAGTTCATTCAACTGCTCCATTCTATGCTTTTAAGCTTCTGATAGATCCATTTCCAATTGAACTGCCATCTTGAAGGTTCCAACTTGGAACTCAATCGGGAGAATAACTTCTTTCCCATAAACACGTTCATAGAGAGAATGTCCTGTTGTATTCCTCCATGTAGTTCTATAGGCCCATAAGGCTTTAGGAAGCCTTTCTGCCCAATCTGTTCTGTGTAGATGAATAGTCTTGGTAATGATGCCTTCAATAACTTTGTTTGTGGACACTACTTGACCATTTGCTTGCGGATGGTAAGGAGTAGATTTTTTGTGAATTGACCTCCTTAATCTGTCACAATTTCTCTTGGAACACCAAAGCAAGTAAAAATATCCTCATAAAGAAAACTAACAACTGAGTGCTTAGTAGCAGAAAATAATTCTTTGGCTTCTACCCATTTAGTGACATAATCAATACCTACCAATATATACTTTCTCTGTTTAGATGGTGGATTAATAGATCCAATAAAGTCTAAAGCCCATTTTTCAAAGGGTTCGATGAGTACCTATGGCTGTAATGGAAACTCATTTGAGAGGGTAGGTTTCCCTACTCTTTGGCAGCTGTCACATCTTTTGACATATTGTTTTGCATCTTTGAAGAGGGACGGCCAATAATATCCTAAAGAAAGGATTTTATAGGTTGTTCTTTTGTCAACAAAGTGTCTATCGCACGGTTCATCATGACATGCTTTGAGAATATCAGACATTTAATCTTCCCTAACAAATCTTCTGATCACAAGATCTGGCCCTATTTTAAACAATCCGTTAGAAATCCATGAATATTTTGAACTCGCCTGAATAATCTTTCTTCTTTCACTAGGAAATAATGTGGAGGTAGTTTCCCTATAACCAAATAGTTAGCTATATCTGCATACCAAGGAGTTTTAGTAGTTACTACAAATAAATATTCATCAGGAAACTTGTCCTCTACAGGAGAATCTTTTTTAGTTTTCTGAATCCTAGACAAGAAATCAGCTACTATGTTTTGTTTCCCTGGTCTATCTAACACGGTAATATTGAATTCCTGTAAAAGTAGGAGCCACCTCATAACTTTTCCATTAGTAATGGGTTTTCTCATTAGATATCTAATTGCAGAATGATCAGTGTGAATAAAAGTTTCATAACCTGTTATATAATGTCTGAACTTATTGATTGCATGAACAACAACTAAGAACTCTTTTTCAATCACAGTATAATTCAACTCAGTGGGAGTTAATTTTTTACTGGTATAGAAAATGGCATAAGGAACTAAATCTTTTTGTTTTAACATAGCCCCTAGAGCTGTATCTGAAGCATCTGTAGAAATATGGAAAGGAAGTTTCCAATTTGGTCCTCTCAAGATAGGCACTTCAGATATTCTTCTTTTGAAAGCTTCAAATGCTGATTGGAAATTAGGACCCCATTTGAATTCATAGTCTTTTATAAGTAGTTTAAAGAGTGGAGATGCTACTTTGGTGAAGTTTTCTATAAATCTTCTATAATATCGAGTAAATCCCAGAAAACTTCTAACATCTTTTTGACAATTTGGAATAGTTGGAGATGACTTCAACTTCTGGTCTATCAACTTTAATACCATCACCTGAAATATGATGTCCTAAAACAATACCTTCAGTAAACATCATAAAGAATTTTTCATGGCTTAATGAAAGGTTTGTGTCTTTACGTCTTATAAGGAATTTTTCCAAATTTTCTAATGCCTCTTCAAATGAATTACCGTAAATTGTAAAATCATCCATATATACCTCTACACAATCATGAATTATATCAGAAAAAATCCTAGTACTACTCTTTGGAATGTTGCGGGTGCATTACATAATCCAAAAGGAAGCACTTTTTAAGCAAAATTTCCCCATGGAAAAGTAAGTTTGGTCTTATCCTGATCCTCAAGTGCTACTTGAATTTGATTATAACCACTAAAACAATCCAGAAATGAAAAATATTGTTTGCCTACTAATGTATATGTTACTTGATTGATAAAGGGCAAAGGAAAGTGATCCTTCAAATTTTCTTTACTCAATTCCCTGTAATCAATGCACACTCTCCATTTACCATTCTTTTTGGGTACTATAACCAAAGGAGAAACCCATCAGCTATCTGAAATTGGGTAAATGAAGTTTACATTGAGTAGTTTTTGTAGCTATTCTTTCACAATCTCCCTAAGATTTGATTCATCCTTCTTTGAGGTTGTCTGATTGGTCTACTGTTTTCCTCGATATAGATATGATGGATGCAAGTCTTAGGGTCAATATCTTTCATATCACTATACTCCCATGCAAATGTAGCACAGTGTTTTTGCAAGATTTTGGTTAGCTCTTCCTGTTGCGACTTTTCCAAATTTTTGTTGATATTCAGTGTTTTACTTGGAAAAATTTCAATGGTAGAACTACCAAACTCTTCCATAGAGTAAAGAGACATTTGCCTTGATGACAAATATTCAATATCAAAATATAACTGAAATTGCATGTGGTCATATTCTGAAGATGTTTCAAAATTTTCTAATGTGTTCAAAATTTGACTATCTTCACTAATTTTAGAGATACTAAAGATAGGGTGTATAATATCTTCATCATTGACCCATTCATTGTCTCCTACTTCTGTAATTGCTTTTGCTGGAGGTTACAAATTGAATTTCTTTGTCGAACTACCATCAGAAATGTACATATCACCAGATCTACAACTGATGAAAGCATCAGTTGTGGCTAGCCAAGGTCTTCCTAAGATGAGTGGGTGCCCTCCTAAATTACTCTTAGGAGTCAAAATCATGAAGTCTACTTGATATTCCCAAGAATCTAAGGAGACTGAAATATCTTCTAATACATCATCTGGTTTGATTATTGATGTATTTGCAAGTTGCAATAAGGTGGGTGTAAAAAGAAGATTAGGAAGTTTAAGTTGTTCCATAGTCTATCTACTCATAATGTTTATAGCAGCCCCTAAGTCAATCAAAGTATTTGGAATTTCTATCCCATTTATATGTGTCTTGACAATTGGGCTACCTAGATCCACATATTTTTGCATGGTAATTTTTCCCATCACGATATCTGCAATTTTTCCTACCGGGTGGATTCTTTTTGTATCTCTTGGTTTCTTACCTAGTCTTTTGAAACTCAACTCCTTTATTGTTTTTGCTAGAATAGGAATCTCTCTAATGGCTTGTAGCAGGGGAATCTTGATACAGACATTCTTTAATTCATCTAGAAAATCATAGTCAAGCAACAATATTTGTTTTTCCACCCCTTTATCAATTTGTAATCTTTCAGGGAAAGGAGGCGTGGATGAAGATGCAGGTTGCTCAACTATAGGAGTTGTGGGGGTTGACTCTTTTTCTTTTTCTTTTTGAATGATTGGGCTTTGAA
Organism: Pinus taeda; assembly: GCA_000404065.3. Taxonomy (NCBI): domain Eukaryota; kingdom Viridiplantae; phylum Streptophyta; class Pinopsida; order Pinales; family Pinaceae; genus Pinus; species Pinus taeda. Next base: position 84,399 of record APFE030336427.1, read on the forward strand.
GAGATGCTTCCTCAGAACCTTTATTGACTTTAAGAGAATCCTCCTCAGAGGCATATTGCTCTTAAACATCTATAGAAGGTTTTTATAAAACTCTACCAGATCTGAGTTGAACATCATTAAGACGAACAATCATATAGGTAGGAAATTGTTGTCCTTTTGCCATGTAAGCATTCTGAGGATTTTTGTTGTTGGGATTTGGTAATGGTTGGGCTGGTAGTTGATTTGTCTTTTGTTGAAATGGAAGCAAGAGTTGAGAATTTGGATTTTGTTGAGAAGGTTGTTGTTGTGGAAATGGCAATGAAAGTTGTGGGTTTTGATTTGGAATTTGTGGATTTTGTTGTTGATTTTGAAAAGATGGAGGATATTGATAAAATTGAGCAAATATCGCATAAGGATTTTGCACCCCTTGTGCCCATGATTGGTATGGATTTTGAGGTTGGGGCCAAGGTTGTTGTCGAGAGTTCCAATTTAGCGGGAGCTAAAAATTCATACGATAGTTAAACCCTTGATTTTGTTTCCCTTACCAAGGTCTTCTTGAAACAAAACAAAGGGATTCTACTGAATTTGGATCTTCTTGAAAGACAGCTTTAAGCCCAGGGATTGAAGGACAATCCTTGGTCTCATGACTTTCTGATCAAATCATACATGTTTCTACAACTTTTGCATCCAAGGGGCATTCCCTTAGAGCATGTTTTTTTCTACATTTTGGGCAAAAGATGGCCAAGGTATCAACTTCTACTTTCTGTTTGTTTTGAATTTTAAGGGTGTCTAGTTGTTCACTGAGGCTCCCTAGAATACCAGTTTTGAACTCATCAAGAATATTTCCAATCTCTGCCCTACTTACTGATCTAGTTGCAGATTTGTTTGCTCTAATAAGAGAATAACCTCTCAGCCCTTTTCTAGTTTTAGATTTTCCCCTTGAGAGATGAACACATAGTTATGCTATTTCACGAAATGGAAGTTGAGAAATGTCCCCCTTCCCCATCCATTCATCTCTAATGGCTTTCAATAGAAGGGCTTTCAAGGTTTCCTCATGTAAATTACTCATTTTCACTCTCTTTAAGTTGTATTGAAATCTTTCAAGTAAATCCTCCAAGTTTTCATCTTCTTTTTGCATCATTTTGAATACTTCATCCTTATGATTGGTGGGCATACAATAATCTAGGTATCTATCCAAAATGTTTGTTTCATATCATTCCAAGTCCTAATAGATTGAGTGACTAATCCCATGAACCATTTCAAAGCAACACCTTTCAATGTTGAAGGAAACAGTTTGAGTTTTTGAGAGTCTTCCATATAGTCATAGGTTCAGCACAAGACTTCAAACTCAAATAGAAATGTTTCATGATCCTCACTTCGAAACCCATAAATGTTTGGGAGGACAGATGGTGAATTTTTTTTCATTTTTGTATGAGTTTCCTCATCAGCTATAGGGAATCCAAATGAGTTATCTCCTTCCCTATTTCCCCCATTATTACCTCTACCCCCTCCTCCAAATCCATCTACTACTTCTTTTGTCATGATAGTTTCCTTAGAGTCTTCTGGTTCTTCTATTAATGGCTGATGAGAGAGAGTTTCTCCCTTTCCTTCTTCTTCAGGTGATTCTACTTCTTTGATTACAATATGTTCCCCTGTAGAAGTGCAGAAAGGTTCTTCTCCTAGATCAGGTTTAGTAGATAGTGTGGGAGAATCTTCTAATTCAGTTGTTGCTCCTTGAATTCCAGGAATCCTAAGGCTAGGAGTATGAGTCTGAGATGGAGGTGTATCTTTTTTATGCCTTGAAGTAGCTGGAGTTGTGAAAATCAAACTTTTGGCCCTAGTTATAAACCTTCCCCTAGAATCTGTTGCTCTATGCATGTCATTTTTTTTATTTTTTTAGTCAGGCTATTAATTCTCTTTCCGATCTTCTAGATCACACTAGGTGTAAGAAGAGAGCATAATCAAGAAATTATTGAACTAATAACTCTCTTTTTTGATCCTCCAGATCACACTAGGTGCAAGAGGAGAGCATACTTCAAGAAGTTATCGATTTTTCCCTTTTTTCTTTTTTCTTTTTTTATGTAAGAGAACGAATACCTAGTTACACTTCCCCAGCAACAGTGCCAAAATGTTTAGTCAATTTAGTATGTCCTAAATTTCTACATTAATTATCAATTCGGGAGTCGTAAACTGATGAAGTGTGGCGCACTATATGTGCAAGACAACCTCTTTCTTACTTTTTATTGTTTTCACTTTATTTTGTTTTGGGGTTTTGTCTTTGTTTGTCTCCTAATGCAAATGGAAATCCTATTCCTAAGTTTTAAGAATACTTTAGAAGGCAAGTATGAATATAAATTTAAGACAAGGTTTTATGTCCCTTATGATAAATTCCAGAGCTTAACACTTCAAAGGATCTCAAAACATACTAGTGATAAAATTAGTATTTGAACAGGAATGTAAATGTGCAGCTATTCAAATCAAACAAATGATGAAATACTGATCATGAAATCACTGTCTCTGTTGCTCATCTAAATATAGAAATAAAAGTTAAACTATTGCACTCAAACAAACAAAAAATTGTAGACTAATGACAGTAAGATCAGTTAACTTCACTTATAATCCGATAGCTCGCTAAGTAGCTTTTCCGGGTTAAGCCATGGCTCTGGAGATAACGTCAAATAACATGAAGAATTGATATCTAAGTTACCTACATGCGAATGAAAGTAAAATCAAGTCACTTCACTTATAATCCGATAGCTTGCCAAGTAGCTTTTCGGGGTTAAGCCATGGCTCTAGAGATAACGTCAAATAACAGAAGAACTTGATATCTAATTGTAGAAATGAAAGTAAAATCAAATCACCTCACTCATAATCTGATATCTCGCCAAGTAGCTTTTCGGGGTTAAGCCATGGATCTGGAGATAACGTCAAATGTCATGAAGAACCTGATATCTAATTGCAGAAACAAAAGTAAAATCAAATCACTTCACTCATAATCTGATAGCTCGCCAAGTAGCTTTTCGAGGTTAAGACATGGCTTTGGAGATAATGTCAAATGACATGAAGAATTTGATATCTAAACTAGCTAACAACAACAAATAAATAAGACTAAAATCAAAGCATAACTGAAATTGAAAAGAAAAAAAAACAAAGTCAGCAGAGAGGCCAATATCATGTCACTATTTGATGCAAAAATTATAGGAAAATGCTCGAGCATAAACTATCCTTAAACACACTGATCAGTGTTAGCAAAAATATATAATGCGGGGAAATCATGTACAGGAATGAAACATTAACACCATAAATGAATTATGAAATATGAACAAGATATGAAATATTTACAATGGAAATAAGAAAACGATGCATGAAAACTTTATAGACATAAAGAAAGAAAACCTCAGCCAGCAGGGGCCCTCTTCACGGCCTTGGTTAACATGTTGTCAATCCGAAATTACGCTCAAATAGTCATAAGAAATCGAGTCTTTATATTTCAAAACAGAGGAAGTATCCTATCGTTACAACAGCAGGACTAATGCTACGGCAACAATATATAAACTAATAGCAGGATGATATCTAGACTAGCTACATGCGTTTGCAAACATGTTATTTATAGAGGAAATTACATAACTGTTTTTTCTATGAAAAACCTTCAGCAGAGGACACGTAAAAAGATAGAACCTGTGAGCTTAGCGTCTTGGTTGCCATGATCATTCAATCGACAAAACGTGGATGTTGGATTTGTGTCATGGAGATGATCTATAGCTGTCAAAAGGGATCCATGGGTCTAGGAACGGTCTCAAACCTTTCACGTGCTGAAAAAAGAGACTTGTTTGCTATAGGACTCCTTGTTTGACTGTATTTTGAGGCCCACAGCTCTCAATGCTTCCCTGTGAGTACTAACATATCTCTGTAGTGGCTTAGGTACACGTTAGTAAGGTTCCCAAGACATGTGATGCTGAACCACTTGATGATCACAACAAAAATTCTAGTGAAGGTCACCAATCATTAGGGACAATAGTCATTATTGCTTCTACATGAACCAAGCCTGAATTTAATGAGATGTTTAATACTTCAAATAAGGATTCCCTTCCAAAATTATGGCCTTGAGCTCATAATGGTGTTTCATCCCTAGGTAGCACTGGTGAAAGAACAACCATGGTAGGTGTTTCTAGACCCTGAGGGGTGGTAACATTTCTTCTATTCACCCTTCAATTAATAGGTTTTAGTGAAAATAAGGATGATATGGAGGTGAGAAGACTTCACGGGCAAGTGTTATGGTTAAAGGGGTCAACATGATGGGGATCCACATCTTGAGTGTATAGATGTTGGGAGGAAGCCATCATGGATGCATGCATTATAAACACGACATATATTTTTCTACCCTTCTTGTGCACCTTTTACTTTTGCTTAATTTTTATTTCCTCATGGCATAAAAGATTAAATATCTTTTTAGTGATATTGTATTTGTATAATCCCTTCACGATGTGTCATTTCATTTCTCATCGGGGTTGGGAAATGCCAATGTTCCTTTATGATGTAATGGAGTAACAGGTGCTACGGAACTAGGTAATGGCCATAATGAGTGAGGTAGAACTCATGCTATGCTTTTATCCATCTGCTAATTTGTATGTCTCGACTATCTTTTGCATTTTGATATTATTTTCTTTGATTTTTTTTTGTGACCATAATATGTTCTTTCCACTTCTTTTAGCTCCGTCAACCTCTCATTGAAAAGTTTTGGGCCCCATCTAAGTATGTGGATGTATGTGTGCAAACCCCAGAGAGTTGGTTTTTAGTTGAACCCAAAGAATGCATGTGGGATAAGGGCTTATAATATATGATAGAAAGTGGTAAGTATGGAAGAGGGACAGATGGAACTACACTATCTCAATAAGGTTTCTAAGTAATGCCCCTCTTATATCAATTGGGGCGTTAAGGGAGGTAGCATTAGACTAGGATACAAGAGTAACACCCCATTTAGGCTGAGAGAACAAGATCATAGTCAAATCCCCCCCTTTTCTAAGTCGCCCCATAATCTGTATCAAATGCCCAAATACAAACAAGCATAAGAAACTGATTACAAATTAAATAAAGTACCTTTTGATCGGAATCCCTACTTCATCCATGAGCTCTTGCTAAATGGGTGAGAATCATATGATTTATGCTACCAAAGATATACTTGCAGGTCATTCACTAGTGGTGGCTGTTAGGGGCCACATGGTTGGTCGAATTTATGTAAAGAATAAGATAAAAGTTTTCTCCTATATGGTTATCCATGTTGCTAGGAAATAGACTCATAAAATTAAGCAAGACATGAGATTGGACTTAGATTCACTTATGCGTGCACTACCTCAGGTACTCCATGGCTCCAAGTTAAGTCCTCATGTAAATTGAACCTTTCCCAATGATGAAATATTCCTCACTCTCCACCATCCAATCCAACCCCTTTATGCACACCTTTAAAATAGAAGAACATGGGGTGGTATTTTATCTATAAACGTAATACCTTGAAAATTACCATGGCCAATCCTATTGTTACATAGTTTAGGCTTCCAATTGCAACAAATATTTTCTCATTTTCCAACAAAATTATCTAAAATTATGCTTGCAAAAGAGTGAAAATGTAGAATTATTAAAATATGTTAAATATTTTAATAGAATTCTTTTTGCCTTCAAAGCTTTATATAATATATACATAATTGGCATTAAAATATTTTAGTCAATACCCACATTAAATTATATCATTTATAGTTAACATTAAAATATTTTTTCTTACGTTCATTTTTTCTAAAACTGTATATGAAGTTGATAATGAAATATATTAATTAACATGGATATTCATGCAATTTTATTTAATATTTACACTGAAATATTTTTTAAAAAAAGTACACATATGTTTTACATTATAAAGTAAAAATATAAGGCCCACAGGGGGTAGAATAAAGGGTGATGGGATATAGTGTTAAGTCACTTAGTGATGCCAAGGTCACCAGTTCAAACTTTGTGGGAAAAAATGTAGCCATGTTAAGGGCTAGTGGGCCTAAGTTGGGAAAAAATCTAGCCATGCTAAGGGCTCGTGTGGCCTAAGTTGGGTCCCCAGATGATTTTGACCACTTAAATGCCCAAATGTAATCTCTAGAGAACTCAAACAACTTGACAAACAAAAAAAATAAAGTAACACTGAAATAAAATTATATAAATATTTTATTTATGATTTACAACAAAAGTGACAGTGCATTAATGATATAATGTTTTTAATTAAAATTCACCATACATCTCTAGAGAACTCAAGCAACTTGACAAACAAAAAAATAAAGTAACATTGAAATAAAATTATATAAATATTTTATTTATGATTTACAACAAAAGTGACAGTGCATTAATGATATAATGTTTTTAATTAAAATTCACCATATAAACTAAGCAAATCAGATGATAAGAAAGTTCGTAAATATAGTAATAATTTTATTTAAAAATAACCATATATAATTCAAATATTTTTTTTATTAATATATTCTATTTTTTTTAAAGGCAACCTAAGTTGATCATATGAAAATCACACGTCCTTTATAGTGCTTGTAAAAATGTAATTATATCAAATGTTCAAAAAACAATAAAATCAAGATATAATAAAAAATTGTAATTATAAATTAATTGATACTTGCTATGAAACTCTCCATGACTATTCCATTAATCATTATACATTTAAAATTTATTTATATATACAAATAAAACAATAAAACTTTTATTATTATTCCATATTATACTTAATTATCTTAAAAATAAAATATATAATTATCTTAAATGTAAGATTAAATAAAATATAATAATTTTAACATTGCAACTTTAACCCTTATTATAGTGTAGAAAATACATGTCATCTAATGTTTTGAACACTCTGAATATTACGATTTGCTTTCTGTGTTTATTTGATCTTGATCTTATACGTTACAAAAATAGAAATGCTTGTGAGAAAGTAATTTTGAAATCTTTGAAGTATATATGTATGAAAGTTCAAATTTTATTATAGATAAAGATAAATTTACATGTAGTAAATATATGTTGCAAGAAAAAACGTAACGTGTACTCGTGTATGGACAAGATATTGCTCAGGTTATGTGTCAATAAAACAAAATAAAACCACAGCTAACATCAAACCTCAGCCACAAAACACAATTAATGTCAAATATATATATATTCCTCTGAATAATTTATAATTTATTATATGTTTATAATATTTAAAATACATAATTAATTCTAAATATTGCAATTTTATGCATTTGAACTTTGTAAATATTATTGTCATAGATATTGTGATTTTTGTTTTAAATTTGTAAAATTTGATAAATATTGTGGTTTTTTTAATAATTTATTTGATTTTACAAGTTATAATCATATAAATATTTGTAATGGCTAGAGGCAATTTCTACTTTAATGTGGAAAGTATGTTATTGTATTATCTTATATAATAAAGATTAAAGAAAAGAAAATTTTAATTTTTTGTAAATTTGGTGGTGCTTCCTCTATTTATATTAACTATTCAAAAATCAGAACTTCCATTTGCTCTAGGTGGCTTACCTACCGGAAAGAAACCAGATAGCCATTTGTTTGCATTAAACCCTGTCCAAAATTTGAAAAAGTCTTTCTCTATCCATCTAGCAACATTGTCTTTACTATCTCTACTACTGTTCAAATTAAACAAGTAAAAACTCTTCATGAAAATTTTATAAAAAATGTACTGGACCTTGCTTCAATCCTCGTCTGAGGATATTACTGGGGCTGGTGCTTTGGCACTGGAGCCAAGCATCTCGCTCCTCATTATGTCTTGAAGTGTTTGATCAATTCTTCCCAAAGCGAAGTTGTTTCTATAAGTTTGTATCTCGATTGTTGCAATTTCCTTGAGGAGTTCTGCCCTGACAAGATCCTTTTCCTTGGTGTCCTCCTTTACCTCTGGTCCTTTGCTAGCTGCTTGTTCCTGATTAAGGATCATGGCCCGTGCCACCATGTTCTTCATGACAAAATAGTATTTTATTGCTTGTTTGAAAAGGGAGTGCCATGCTCGAGAGTTCCCTAGATCTGGAACCATACTCTCCTACTCCTCCATGGGGATTTCTTGGTTCCTTATATTGTCATTTAGTTCTTGCTCCCGTCCACCAATTTGGGCTCTCATGTCTAGTGGGTTCCCTGCCATGTAGGCGTCAATGAGGGTTTTCATATGTTCACATCCTGACTTTCTCTCTTTCTTTCTTTACTCTTTATTCTAGCCGCTCGCTCCCTCTGCCATCTTTTTGTCTCTATTGCCCTTCCTGGTCGCCATGTTGTCTACGTGCCTTCTGCTGGCTGTTTCTTTTTGTTCACTGTCTTCCTCACTGTGTTTGGCATGGTGTGAGGTGAGACTTATCACATAACCATTATGATTATCAGTTTGATAATAATAAAACAAAACAATTTCCCTTTTACCTGTGTCCTTTTTGTTATCCCTTTCAATGCCAGAACTTATGGTCTTCGAGATTTCTTTTAGGATTTCCACAATTCTCTCATAGCTATGGGTTCTTTCCATTCTTACTGCTCTTGAAGCTTTTCCCTCATGGCAACTAACGTCGCTTAAACAGCGCGTTCGAGACAACCGCTTAGGTTCGCCTCGAGGGTAGGTTGGTTTGTTGCTTCTCGCATCGCAGGGAGTCGTGGTCATGGATATGTTTTCCCTCAGAATGCTGACCCTATTTTTTTCCACCTCTAGAGGTCTTTTGTTTCCATGTGTCCTCTTTTCTTGGTTCTACTTGCTCTTCGAGGTTTTTCCTTTTTTTCTTCTGGTTTTCTATCAGATTTCCAACGGGGATCTTTATAGTCTCGCTCTTCCTCGTTTTGTTTCGAGAATTTGTCGTGGTGGAATCCATTCCCTTCCTGGAATCTATTCCCTCCCTTACTAGCTTAGTCCCAAAGCTTTTCATTACCCATTCTACAGTTTACGGCCAACCAGGATCCAAAGAATTCCTCGGTGCCTCCCTATGAGACTCATACCTTCTCCTGAACAAATTTCCTAGATTAATGCAGAAATTCATCCTATGCCTTACGAAGCTAGGGGCCAGAGGATAAACATACCAACTTACAGGACTGGCTCCGCTTCTGTCCGTAGGTTGCAATGTCGTTCTTTGGCCACCTTTCCTCTCTCTAGTTCTTGTCTCCTCCCTCTGCATGTGGCTACCTACAACATGTTTTCCCTTATGATTTATTCCCCTCCAAAGATAATTAAAATTAAAAATTAAAACTCCAATGATCAAAGTATTTAAAATAAAATTAAATTTAAAATTAAAAATTGTAATGACCGTGATTCAAGTAAAATTGAGATAATAGAGTCAATTTCTATTTTTGAGTTCCAGGTTTTGATGAATTTCGCTAATTGTATTCTTATCTAATATAACTTATTTAAAAGCTTGAAGATTTTTTGTATTTTTTTAGCCTTAAATAATTCACTAAAATAAAATAGCTTCAACAAAACAAGAATATATATTTAATTAATATATATATATTATATATATATATATATTTTAACACATTGATAAATACTAATTTAAGATGAATCTAAGATCTATATTAAAAGCTTGAAGATTTTTGTATTTTATTTTAGCCTTAATAATCACTAAAATAAAATAGCTTCAATAACAAGAAATATATCTATATAGATATAGATATAATATTTCAACATTTGATAAATACTAATTTTAGATGAATCTAAGATTGGAATAACCTTTTTTTTATAAATAATTTATTTTTATAATTATTTATTTATATATTAAAATTTATGCATTTTATATATATAAATTTATATTTTATTATTTTTAAACTTTATGTAATATTTATTTCTATAATTTTCAAAAGTATTCATGAAAATTGAATTTCTAAGGTGAAAAACTCATAGCTCTCAATCATTGGTAGAATGGATCATAAAATTAAGGAGAATATTGGTGGATTTTTATTTACAATTTGTATAGGTACAAGTAGACTTTAGAACATTATTTTAAAGTGTTTCATAATTTTAATTTGGGTTTCTATAAAAATTTAACTTTGTTCAATAATGAAAAATATGGTAGTCTAAAAATTATGTTTTTTTGTTTTCAAAGTTATGGAAATTTTAGTTATATTTTGAAAAAAATTTGGAAATTTTTTTGTAAATTTAAGTAAAAGGTGTCAAAATTCATAATTTTAGGTATTCTAAACATTCTTATGGTGCTGAATCCATTTCCAACATAAAAGACATGATTCAAACACTGCATCTACAAAATTTTTTTGAAATTACTTTACAACAAATTCCAACCACTTTTAACATCAAAACAACTCCTGCAAATCCATAGACTACTCCATAAAAAACTCCTTGTCACATGACTCTACTGTGGATCGCAGTAAAAATTTAACCTTGCCCAATAATACCCTAAGTCCCGACCCTTGAATCTAATTCCTTTTAACGTAAATGTTCGGCTATGTTCATTGGTATTTGGTATAATGACCATTAACCCTAAAATGTGAATGGGAGAGGCGTGGAGGCGATATTCTTCAGCGTGACATGAAGACGGGTACGCCTTTGAAAAATAAATTACTTACTTTCTTCGAAGGATGATAAAAAAAAATTCTTTTATGCAATCGGGGATCTGCAAAGGAAATTAGTTTCCGGCAAGTTAAACCAAGTTTTTAAGGAATTTAATTTGGATACCCCGGTGAAATAGAATTTATAAATATACACCCGAATTTAGCTCTTGAAAAATCTCAATAATTAAATTATACAAACTCAACCATATGAAAATAATAATAGAATTGCGCAAAATCAACAAAATTTATGTGAAGAAGTGCCAAAAAGTCGCCTGGTTTAGATTAGTGCTGGGATACTGTTGGTGAAATTCGACACTCACAACAACGTCAAAGTCGCCGAACACAAGCGTCAAAACGGGTGGTTTCGGACGACCGACAAATTTCGTGTGGCTGACGACGGGATCGGACACCATATTTCTATTTAGCCCCCACCAAAAAATTATATATTTCCACCGGCTCGCAGACTTAACGACTGACTCCGCCTCTACGGGAAAATTCAAGCCGCGCTAAATCAATGATTAAAAGGACTTGATAGCACACTACCGTCCATATTTCCTTCAGGATGGCAACGTTGAGAGTGGAAAATTTTCTAAAATCTCTACTGAAAATGACATGGAAAAGTTATTATGACAAAGGCTATCACAGTCAAGATTCTCGCATTGAACGGAAACATGGAGACAAATATGTGCAGCGTTAACCAGCCATTTTTGAAGAAGAGTTAAGCCAACGCAGGGCTATGATCGTTCCTATGAAAAGTGGGTACATCAACAAAACCCTAACCAAATGTCAAGACGTTATGGATACTCCGACATGTACTAAATATTTTTTATTGACTTTGAAGAGGAACTTTAACCAGAGAAGGTAGACTTATAATAGGACGTGGTTTTCACATTATATCAACGCAAAGAAAAGACTGTCACTTCATGGAATGCACGAACATCCTACATATTTAGTCTTGGAATTCACAAACTAAGGTGCAGTCGCTTCACCAAGTGTGACATAGATTTCAACACGATGGAACTAGCTTCATGGTTACTTTAGCTGTACATTTATAAAAAGAAAATTCTACACATCTCCGAAATAATTTCCATAACTTGGTTTTTCATAGATATGAGTATAGAATTGTTTTAAACACATTTTTAATAAGAGGTAAGAGAGAATAAATCTCAAAAAAGTATCATAGATATGAGTATAGAATTTTTTTAAACAAATAAGAGGTAAGGGGTGATAAGGAATAAATTTCAAACCAATTAAAAAAAAAACAAAAATAGTAATTTTACATTTGATTTTTTTATATATTTAATAAATTCATGATTAATATAGACTTACATTGTTTTCTTTTACTCCACACATAGATATATGAATTTACTGTCTTTCTATCTTGTTTTTAATTATATATATATATATATATCAAATTTATCATATGGATAAAAACAATACATTATGTAGAATATATGTGAACTTGGTTTCGAAGAGCATCGTAAAATTATGGGTCAATAGCAAACTGAATAAAAAAAATAAAAAAAATAAATAAATAAAACATAATCATAAATAAAAAAAATTATTGACAAACTATTATTATTATTATTATTATTTTATGTTTTTGAACTTTCTAAATATTATTATTATTGATATTGCAATTTTAATATTTTGAGGTTTGTCAATATTATGATTTTTTTTAATATTTTGATTTTAGATCTTATAAGTTATAATTATACAAATATTTGTAATATTGTAGGGTGGTAATTTTCAATCCATAAGACATATTGCAGATAAAAAAATAAAATAAAATTATTACTCATTATTAATTTAGATTAGATAATTAAATTTCAAAATTCAAAAATAAAATTCCACAATTTTTTTTGTTTAAAATTAAATTAAATTTTAGAAATTATAACAAACTAATGTTTATAAATCTCCAGTATAGTAGTTGGGTAAAATTGAGGTCAAAAAGTCAATTTACCATTGGTGGTTTTTGCGCTTTAGATTTTGACAACCTATGGTTTTGCCGATGGTATTCATATGCAATTTAAAGGCTTGAAGAATCTTTTGTAAATTGCCTTTGGGTCATAAATGATCATTGAAATCAAATCGTTTCAAATATATATATAATAAATATATATATAGTCTAAAACACCTATATTATTTAACCCAGTCGCTTCAAGCATCGGAGTAAAGATCTTGGAATGCAAAGTTTTCCTCAATTGCCACTGAAACCAACAAAGAGTTTGCACCTTAAAAGATTTGATCCATCTTGTGTTGATGATGGGAAGTTAAAGAAGAAACTAGGGTGTAAGCTAATTTTCCTTTATCTATAAAGATAAATGGTTTAAGATTATTCTCTATATATACAAATTTATAATGCAATCACAATAATTTATTTAATATTTATTTTAAAATTTTAAATCATATTTCATTATTATAAATTTTTACTTATGTATTTCTATTATTTTCAAAAATATTGATGGTAATTGAATTTTATCTAGGGTGAAAAACTTTCCAATCCCTCTTGCTCATAAAATTGAGGACACGGGGTGGGATTTTATCTATAACCTCTATGGGTGCAATTAAACTTTAGACCACTACCTCAAGTTGTCCCATGACTTTAATGTATATCTCCATAGAAGTTTAACCTTCTCCAATGAAAAATACCTTGTTGATCCCCACCATTGAACTTGAATCCTTTGAGTACACTATATTGGTTATTATAAATATCTTAATTATTTTTCTTAAAGTACATATATTTGACTTAAATGTGCATCTATGTTAATTGGTATTTGGTCTAATAACCATTAATCCTAACATGTGAATGGTAGCGTCGATGTTAAGGCAATATTCTTCAGCATAACATGAAGACCGGTACATGTTTGAAAAATAATTTACTAGCCCCTGCCTCGTCGAGGACTATAACACTCACCTCATGGTCAAAGTTCGTGACTCTCGACTATTTTTCTATATTTTACAATTATAACCAAATTTTTGGGAAAGGTTGAATATTCCTAATCTTCCGTAATTTCAAGAATTTTTTTTTAATTTATGGAAATCTTATTTCTAGTTTTCCATTGGTTGAGTGAGCCTTGATGTGACATAATTCCCCTAGTCGAAGGCGATCTATTTTCGATATTTTCCAGTTCATGACAAATCATATTAAAATAAAAAAATACATTATTAATCCATGCCTCGCTAGGGACTATAATACTCGCCTTGTGGTCAAAGTTAGTTGACTCCCATTGAGCCTTGATTTGACATAAGTCCTCTGGTGGAGGGTGATTTATTTTTGGTATTCTTTAATTCCTGAAAAGTCATTTAAAAAAAAAATTAGGCTAATTTTGTGAGTGGTCATTCCATCACTGAGCGCTCTGATACATACATTTATATAGTGCTATGAACAGCTCCTTTATGTAAGTGTGGAGGCGGGGGGGGGGGGGGGGTGGGGTGGCAGGGGAGGCGGTTGTTGTTTGCGTTCTCTAACACTTATATGCCTTGAATTTTCTATTGTTCTCCATAATGATGCTAGAACTAATGGGGATCCAAGTCCCTTATGTAAGTGAGGAGATTGGGGGGGCAGGGTTGGAGGGTTTGAACAAATCTCCATATTGTGCAGAGCGTGGAGGAATAAAAAAAGGGGTGGGGTGGAGGGGAGCTAAAAAAATCTCCAAAATGTTGATACATTCTGCAAAGTGTGGAGGTGTAGAGATATAATTCTTTCCATTGGCCTCTGCACTCCACAAACTGTATCAATATATAACATAGGCGGCTTGCATATGAATGATTTGTTGATCCAAATAACTAAAAACAACAATGTTAATATCACCCTACAATTTGTAGTTGAAACAAGAGACGCATGTAACATCATTAGATGCTTCCTCTATATGCAGGTAGTTGACCTCATCAATTCCTAAGTTTTTGAGTTGATCAGCCATGGGATTGGTGGAGTCTAATTTAATTTGCAACAATAACCTACAGTCAGGCATAAGATGTTGCAAGCCTTCGAAATCATGGACAATTATGTTCACTACCAAGTTGAATATATTAATTCATATATTACATATTATAGGTTTTTATCTGCTCCCTCAATGCAATGCTTAAAGCATTTTATAATTTTAAAAATCATTTATTAGGAAAGGTAAGAGTTGGACCCTAGTTGGGTAACACACATGGTAAGGCATGAGTTTCTACCAATGTTAAAATTAGAAATATTGCTCACTCCCATATTTTTCACAATACGTACACCATTTGATAGACTAAATTTCTATACATGCTATTTTTCTTCAACAGTAATATGATTGACAGTAATATTATTGGCCACTAATACTCTATAGGCATGTTGTAAGGCTTGTTTGCATACTTATCTAGTTACTACCTTATCTCGCACTGTTAAGATTATTTTTCTCAATTATTAGTTCTTTAATGTAATGATTCACACCATGTTAGCTTAGCTTATTTCTTATCAAACAAGTGTGGTTCATGTGTCTTGGGCCATCTTCAAGATGAATATCAACTTCTTTCTCGTCAAATGAGTGTAGGTAATTTGTTTTGGGTTATCTTTTATTGAATTTCGTAACTATGGTTAGTCTTCAAAATGTATTTGTCCCTTGATGAATTTATGTTGATTATTTTAAATAATTTTATTCATGCTACAGTCAAAATAAAATTTTGTTTTTGAGTCATGTGTTTTCAAATTTTTAAGAGAAGAAAATTTGAATTTTTGAATTTGAAATTTTGGCTCCAAAGTTAATCAATTTAACGTTCCTCCGAATGAACTCAACCTTGTCAAAGGCACACCCATTTGACTCGAGAAAATCTCTATATAAATGCAAGTTGACCTCTTCCACTAGTCACCAATTCACACTCTCTCAAGGAAGTTTCTTGTGGGCATCCAAGTGAACTAAAAGAATGAAAAAGAGGATGAAAAGAATGAGGACATACATCTCTTTATCCATATATAACTTGCACTTGTGCAAGAACTCTATCCCTCACCTTGTTTACATTTTTTCAAGGAAATTGCAATTGTAAGGGAGTAAAATTTATGGGTCATTATAAGAGGCCAAAATTCTAGGACTTTGATAATTTCCATGAGGCCAAAATTTGGACAGGGGTACAACAAGAGGGTTGAGTTTCTAGCTAAGTCAGAGGCTTGAATACGAGGGAGAAGACTATAACATCCTTGGTAAAAATTCTATGTAAAAATATATAAGACCATGGTCGATGGGACATGTATTTTGAGCTGAATGATGGGTGAGACATCCTAGGGGGTGTTCGTTTGGTTGTGTAATGGCGAAGTGAATTGGAAAAGGAAATGGCTAAGGCTTTGGAAAGGAAAAATGACTTTTTTGGCACATTTATTTATCAAAGTAATGTAAATTAGGAGAAAAGGGAGGTAAAAGGTCACAACTTGAATGGGAGTAGGAAAATGAAGGAAAACAATCGAAAATGAAGAAAATAGAGGCCTCATTAATAAAAAGGTTTTTGAGGATTAGTGCATAAGCTTGATTAGTTCAGTTTTGGAGCTCTCTTATTATTTTCTCTCTCTCTCTCTCTCTCTCTCTCTCTCTCTCACTCTTGGACACTTAGAGTTTTCTTGGCGTACTTTGGCATTGGAGCAAGAAAGGCAAAAAAGGAAAGAGGAAGCAAAGATGAAGCATGGTAAGGCAGGATCAACCATCTACAGTAGGCTTTATTGTAGGTATCAACTTGCATGTGTATTACCTTTCCAGATTTGGCATGTATCGTATTGCATGTGGTTCTTTTCTATCATGACATGAATTTTCTGAGGTGTAACAATGTTTTAAACCTAGCCTTGCCATTTCCGGATAGCCATGGTGTGATGGGGTTCTCATGTTTTGGTTGAGATAGATTGCCCGATGGATTCGAAGTTAAGTGGGGTGGATATCCGAATGATAGTGTACATGTCCTCGTGGTCCCTGAATTGGACTATAGGTCACGGTTAAGCCATTGACCTACTGACCCTTGAGCCAGAGTGTGGGTTGCGGTAAAGCCATGATTATGTTACCTCAGTGGGCCTAGGAATCCTTGCTGGTGAATGACAAGATATACGGTAAATCCAAGAGGTGGATTTCTCTTCGTTGGGCCTAGAAATCTTTGGTTTAGGATATGTGGTAAAGCCTGAAGAGTGGGTCTTAGTTTAGGGCCTAGTGATATGGGTTTGAATTGTAGTAAACTGTGAGAGACTAAGAGATAGGAAAATTTCTCACGATGTAGGTGGAGAAATCTGGTGGCATCCATGATTGTTTGGCCTAGTGATCAGGTGGAGATCATGATAAAGCCTGTTATTATGTGTTCATTTTGTTGGCCTAGTGATTTGGGATGGATTACGATAAAACCTAGTTTCTACTGATGAGGGTGAGGTAGTTTAGCCTCGATATTCCCTGGTTGGTTCTTTTGGTTTGACTCCCATATTGATGCTTGGAATATAGCACACGGGTGAATGGTTGAAGAGAGATTTATCTCAACCATTCTATGGTCGGGTGGAACAATAAAGTCCCATATCTGGTTGGTTCATTGCATTCATTAATGAGAAGTTCATTCCTTTTATTTTCATCTGCAAATGTATTGATGTAAATGTGGATTTCATGGCTAATATGCATATGATATTTTTGTTCCTATTATGATGGTTATATGTATGTTTTATGACAACAACTATCTATGGCTCTTAGCATGTGTTTACTTGTGAATGAATGGATAATGTATCTATGGCCTAATAGATGATAATGCAGTAAATGACATTATGAAACAATGGTTCATAAAAATTCTCAGATAACTATGAGATCCCTACGCTTGATTATGTTGTTTACACCTCTACGTTACATGTTGATGATATGTTTGACGAAATGTCTATCATGTCTAGTAGGGGTCTAGTTAAGGTCTTGTTCAACTTATTTCTTTTACATCACTGGTTCCCTATAATTTAGTGATTCTATGCTATCACTCCATTTTGGGCAGTGGCTTGAGCTTTGGGCTTAAAAAATGGTTTAAATCTCAAGGTTTCTAGCATAAAACTGGCAACTTTAGTCTCTAGTCACTGGTAGGCAAACCTATGAGAGTGACTTTGGGTCTTTGGTCGCTTCCTTGCCCATATCATGAGAGTGATTGTGGCCTAAGAGATCCAAAATGTTAGTGGGACCCAGGGACATGTTGTCGGAGTGGCTGACATGTCTCCTGAGGATTCTAAAGCTGATGTTAGATGATTGTGTGTGATGTTTCCGTCAATTCCACTTCATTAAGGTCACATAGGAGGTTGAATCTGATCATAGTATACTCTTGTCTCATGTTTACCCTGGTCAGCATTATTACTTGGGTGGATGTGGGAGGAGGGAGTTACAAAGTGGTATCAGAGCATGGTCCACCCCTTGGACTAGATGGGCAGTGTGTGTTGATCATGATTGCATGTCAGTTGCATGTGTGTGCCTTACACTTTCATTCCATGTGTTTGTTGCATTTCCATATGGTTGATCGTGGTTGTAGTAAGATTTTCCTGAGGAACTTGATGTTGATTTTGTGGAATCCATCGTTATACATATATGATTGGTTACATATTGTTCTGTGTCACTTACATCTTGTTATAAGTTTCTTGATTACATCCTTGTATGGTATGTTACATTCTTGTATGTTTGATTACACGCATCAGCCTTGTAGATTGATTACAAGAATTGATCGCTTATGCTTGACTACATGCGTTTATGTGTATGTGTAGTTGATTATAAATTTCTTATGCAGGTATGGTCTTGGTTATAATATGCATGAATAGTATGTCAAGCATGCCTTGTGAAGTCATGGTATGAAACTCAGGTCATCAAGGTGATATTGGTATGTTATGATGCTAATGTATTGGCTGATATAGAGTAGGAGATGCAGATCATCATAATGAGGTTGCAACATTAGACTTTGCGGTAAGAGCATATTGTCATAAAAGTATTATATGTTTGGCAAACATGTATGTAAGTCAAGGATTTGTATATGCGTTAGGTTTATATACATGTATTTTGATGTTGTGGTTACATTCATGACAAATGTTAGTTTATTCGTGTAATTATATGGACAAGTCGAATAGTGAACAATGATGGTAATCTACAGTTGTATGCATTACTATTGTTGTTTTATGTTAGACAACTTGATGATTAGGTTATGAGCATGATATATATATTATTTTTGTTATATGTTATTAACTTGATTATTAAGGTTATTTCATTGAGATCTTCATGTTGTAATTTGGATTGGTCATATGTGTGATGATTATGTTCATTGCATTAAATATCTTGATGTTATATGTATTATGTTAACCTAGTTTGACCTATGCAGATGGTTATGGTTGCAATATTTAGGTATGATCCAAGATATTGGTTATATGGTGTCATACTAATATAAACTGATCATAAATATGTGATTTTTATGCATGAACGAAAAATGGTAATGAGCTTATGATGTGAACATGTTAGTTAGTTATTGTTATGGATATCACGACTTATATTTGAGTTGATATGTTGTAAAGTTGTATCGTGCTAACTTGGATTGATTGTGTAAACAAGATCACCTCCCCTAAGATACATTAAGGTACGGATTTTCTTATGTCATATATTTGGTACTTGACTATTTGATTATGTTGTCTACTTGATTTATTTAACAAGGTATGGTTGCAAGTTTGTTCAATGTTTGATGAATTGCATAATATGAGTATGTGTTCAAATGATATTGTTTTATTATGGTTGTACTATATCTATGTGTTGAGACAGTTGATATCTAATTGAGTGTAATAGGTGACAGCTGTAGTGTTATGTCTAATGACTATGAGTTGACTATGGATTACAATATGATTGTTAGTCTTGGTAAAGGCTTATTTCAAATTGATAGATATTATTGTCTTGATATTTGGAAGATGTGGTTGACATGTGTGAGTGATTGCAGGAAACATGCTTGGTATTAGCGTGACAAGGTAATAGTTGATGTGTTTATATCACTAACAATCGTGTGATGTAACAATGAATAATAACACTCAATTCCAGCAAGGAAAAGGTAAAAGAAAGGAATTGGCCAAGAATTCCTTTGGCTATGTTTGGAAGCCCTAATTCCAAGTGAATGAGTGCTTTACATACAGGATGTCTTCTTAACTTTAATCTTGTCTGAATTTATTTGGATACATACTATATTCATGAACATGTACTCGACATGTATATTAGCTAGTCTTTAGTTAGAGGTGGATTTATCAAAGGATTGGAGTACCTTGAGATATGGCATGGATGTGTTCGGCTACAAGGAAATGTGCTTGGCATAATAAGATAAGGTATCTAGTGTATTGTTATGCTTATTTATGCATTTATAGTTATGTGTTTATGGTGGTATGATGCAGGGTATTGCATGGAAAAGAGACTGCCATTAAATCTTGAAGAAGGCTCAGGTTGAGCTTTCCTTTGGAATCACGGGGAAACATGGGGATTGAGTAATGGTGTTTTTTGTTAGTCTTGTGATTTTCTTGTGCTTGATTTGAAATTTTGTTATGTCTAGTGCATGATCATGAAACTTTATTGTTGTGTCATGTTGTTATTGGTTTCCATGATTTTATTCTTGGTTGTTCTTGGTATTGCCTTTTTTTTAGTCTTGGGAATTGGTTGGGAAAGGTGGAAGTTAATGGAGCTCAGGAGAGCCGTGTGGTACCTAACAAATGATGTAAGGCCCATATGAAGCTCGATGCATGAGTAAGTGCAATAGAAGTCAAGACTATGAAAGTTGATTGGATTGGTTGGGTCCATTGTGGTAAATGGATGGCGGCAATATAGGCATGAGAAGGGTAACTAGAAAAGGTAAAGTGAATGGACTTGAGGTGCAATATGGTTTGACTAAGTTGGGAACAATGGTTCTCAATGTTGTGAATGTTGTGCACAAATAAGGAAGTTTTCTTATCCTAGACCTTATGTTATCTAGTAATTATTTTATGATCATGATTATGTTGATGTTTATATATGTATAGTTGTATGTATGTATGTTGTGTCCGACAGGGTCATCATGGATTGTGACTATTTCTTGCTAATGTTTATATGTACATGTGTATGTATGTATGTCATTGACTCACTAGATCATTATTATTTTATGTTGATGTTTATATGTATATATATGTATGTATGTCACTTTCTGACAGGGTCATTAGGAATCATTCTTGTGGTGGAATGATTGCTTATGCAGGTGAATGGCATGATGAAGTTCCTAGCTATGAGGGATCAAGTGGGAATTGTAGTCATGAAAAATATATGAGATCATTATCATGTGGATATGAATTGATATTGTATACTTGTATTATGCATAGTTTTATGTTATGACAAGTAATGTGGAAGGATACATCAACGAAATGAAAGAAGTGTGGTCTAAGACATGCTAGGACAAGCATAGATAAGACACTGGGGGAAAGGTTTCTTGGTAAAGACAATGTGCTTTTGGATGTGAGGTAATATTTTTGTTCCTATGTTGTATATGTTGTACATGTTGCATCTATGATGTTGTGTGCATGTGGTGTTGTGTATACATAGCATGTGTACATGTTGTTTTTGCAATGGTATGTACAAGATGGTATATATAGTGTTTTGTGAATATTGCATATGCAGTGATGGGTATAGATGATTCTATGTACACGATGGATATGTGATGTTGTCTGCTTATGGTGATGTGCACATGTTGGATATGCATTGTTGTGTACAGATGATGCTATGTACATGTTAGATATGTAGTGCTATGTACATATGGAACTCTGTGCATGTTGTACATTGTTGGCTAGTTGAATTGTTGTGAATTAACATTCAAGTGCCACATTAATTATCGACCAGGGAAAGTCCTTTTATTTCAAAGGCAATGCGTACTGTATGTACTTAAAACACGAAAAGCATCAAAAAGTTGTAGCATACTATGTTATATCATTACAGTACTTTAAAATGAAAACAACGAATTAGAATTACAAATCTGAGAAATGAAATAATGGATGTTCTTCTGTTAGAGGACCAGGACCCTATCCTCCTGATGGGGACGTCCAGCACCTGCCTCTGTTATCAGAAGTGCTAACGCACACAACACTCTCATTCACCGGTGAGAAACAAACTCAAAAAGCAATGAAACAGAGTACTTGTAAAGCAAAGAATGCCAGAGGCAATACTGTTAAATCCACCCAAAATGCTGAGAAGAACTTACCATACATCTACGAAATCAACAAGGAAACAAATGGGTGAATCTTGTGAGGAAGGTGGGCCCAGTCCTTCTCACAAGATTCCCCGAAAAGAAGGAGACGGATTAAGTGCTCAGAACCAGTTTATATTCATATGCCAAAAGGATTGAGTACAATCGACCTCAGACTTGTTGATGTTCTTCAAAACTTGATTACAGACTGACTGACTCTTCATGTAGATGTCTCCTCTTTATAGAGGGGACATCTACTACAATAGAATATTACAGCTTTTCAGTTAACACTGTGTGTTTAAAAATAAGCAAATTAGAATGCTGTTACAACCATGTGATTATACATCCTTTTTTGGAGCTTCGGCTGTACACGGTGAATAACTGATTGCTATTCCCTTCACTATTTCCCCATGCTGTTCTCTATTCTTCCGCTTGATTGTGCCATGTTATCCTCTTTTCGATAGCTGCCATCTGTTGTCCGTGGCTACAAAATAGCTGCTTTGGGTAATTGCTGGTATTGTGGCAGCTGTGCTGTTGCTGCTTCTCGTGTTGCAGCAACTGCTTAGTTGCTGTTCTTCGTGTTGCAGCAACTGTTTATTATACTCCTGCAAGCTTATGACAGTTGTTAACGATTCTAGTCAGCATTTCCATAGATAAGTGAAAAGATACTTACGAATATGAAGTAAACAATTAAATATAGATTTGCGGAAGATCGCTCCATACCTTGGGGTTAATATATCCTTATGAACTAAAGGCTTTTGCTTATTACTACAAAAAGGGTAAATATACGGCAAAAGATAGGGTAAAAAACTAATCAATTGCGAGTCCCAACATCCCCCCCAACTGAAGAGATTGCATGTCCCCATGCAATGCCTAATCTGAGTCGGAGTCGGAGAATTGGGCCGAGCAATGAAGATTACTGAGGCAATAGCTGAAGGAGGGATCATCGAACCGTTCTTTGAAACCATAAACAGTTCTCAACTGTTTCCACATTGTTGTCTCTTCTGTGTTCGAAAGTTCAAACTTCGCCTTGTACTGCTCACCTGGTAGCCATAAAAGTGGGAACTTAAACCTGTAGCCTATCCATTTTTCTGCACAGATTTTCATGCTTCCAACATACCGAGGAACCCTTGATAATGCCACCTGTAGATTTAATGGGTTGTATGGATGATACTCTTTCCTTTCTGCCGGGCAGTTATCCCAAAATAGTTTATTTGCCTCCACAGCCAATGATGCTTTAGTTTTTATGTACTGCTGACAGTCTGTTAGGACCTCTGTCCGCAGTTTCATAACATGATCCTTCATTTCATTATTGGCTATCATTTTTAAATGCTGTGAAATGAAGGCGACAGGGTTCTGAGGTTTAGCTCGAATCCATAAAAGGCAATTTTGTTCATTCTGGAAGCCTGAGACAAAGGCATTTTGCCAGGTGAGCTGATTTGCCAGAAAAGAGATGAAGGCTCTTAATTGTGTATCACCTACTACCGGTATCATATTGATATTTCTTTCTTCGGATAC
>APFE030336428.1:0-14872 GCA_000404065.3 Pinus taeda
TTTGCAGCATCGAGATCTTTCATGTCGAATTTGGAGGACAATTGGGTCTTCAAATCCTAGATAATTTCTTTGTCATTTCCAACCAGCAACATATCATCCACATACAAGAGCAAATAAATAACATGGTCACCAATTAATATAAAATACACACAATGATCTGTTTTGCTTCTGGTGAAGCCAAGTCCCCATATAAATGTATCAAATTTTTGATACCACATCCTTGGTGACTATTTAAACCCATACAGAAACTTCTTTAACTTGCATACTAGTTCTTTCTTACCCTTCACCGCAAAGCCTTCAGGTTGCTTCATGTAGATTTCCTCTTCCAAATCCCCATGAAGAATTGTTGTCTTCACATCCATCTGTTCTACCTCAAAATCAAAAAATCAGAAACAACAGATAAAAGTAATCTAATAGAAGCTACCTTGGCAACAGGAGAAAAAATATCACCAAAATCAATTCCCAGCACCTAAGAATAACCTTTTGCTACCAACCGAGCTTTGTATTTCTCCACCTTTCCTTCTACATTCATCTTCTTCTTAAACACCCATTTGTTGCCAATTGGTTGCCTTCCAGTCAACAACTCCACGAAATCCCAAGCCTCATTTTTAAGCAAAGATGCCATTTCATCAACCATGGCCTCTTTCCAAAGTTTGCCATCCTCTGAATCTATTGCTTCCCTCACAGTTCTGGGATCATCATTAGTAATAGATAAAGCAAAATTTGAATAGAAAGCACATGGACTATACCTTTCTGGATGCCTTCTTTCTCAAACTGATCTTCTCATAACCGAAGTTTGTGGCTCTTCATCGTCTGATTCCTCTTCTGTTGTAGAGTTTGATTCTTCCTCCTTTAGTTCAAACTCTATCTTCTCAGGTTTCTTTGGTAGGAATTCATGTTTAATAACATCTTTCACCTCTCTAAACACCACATCTCAGCTGTGCACAACCTTTCTCATTTATGAGTTCCAAAGCTTATAACCTTGTAAACCATCCTTATACCCAATAAAGATGCACTTTTTAGATTTACCATCCAACTTTGTTCTTTTCTCCTTTGGAACATGTACATATGCATCAAATCTAAATACCCTCAGACGTGAAAGAGAAGGTTTATTGCTAGTCCATACCTCTTGTGGAGTCTTATCCTCCAACACTGATGAAGGTGATCTATTAACCAGGTAACATGCAATCTCCACTGTCTCTACCCATAATTCTTGTCCTAATCATGTACCACTGAGAATGATTCTTGCCTTTTCCATCAATGTCTTGTTCATTCTTTCTGCAACTCCATTTTTCTGAGGTGTGTATGGAGTAGTCTTCCACCGTGCTATACCACACTTCTTACTGAACTCTTCAAATTCCTTCTTGTAGACTCTCCACCATTATCTGTCCTCAACACCTTTATCTTCTTCTCTATCTGGTTTTCCACCAGAGCCTTAAATTATTTTAACCTGTCAAAGACTTCAGATTTATTCTCGAGGAAATATATCCATGTATTCCTTGAGAATTCATCTATAAATGATAGGTAGCACATAGACTTACACAGTGATGGAACCGACATAGGTCCAAACACATCACTATGCACAAGATCTAATATCCTTTTTGCCCTCTTAGCACCAAGGGAAACTTACCCGTTTCTGCTTCCCATATACACAAATTTCATAGAAATCAAAATCTAGAGAGAAATTAGACATGCCTTCTATCATACCTTTACCATGAAGTATTCGAAGGCCCTTCTCTCTAATATGTCCAAGCCTTTTTGATGCCATAGCATGGTCTTTTCTCCAGAGGCCACTAGATTTCCTGCTCCATTTTTAGGAACCACATAACTGTTGCACCCATCAATAACAGTTCTACCTTGAAGCTTCTATAGAGTTCCAATCCGAACTCCCTGCATCAATACCAGTGCTCCTCGAACCATCTTGTAGGTATCTTTCTCGAACAATGTTTTTACACCTACATCATCCAGCTTGCTTACAAAAATCAGATTTCTAGCCAATGTAAGAATATGCTGAACACCCGAAAGTGTTCTAATCCTTGCACCTTGCAACTTAAACTTGAATTTTCTGCGACCAATGATTCTAGCCTTCCTATCATCCCCTAAGAAAACATCACCACCATCATATTTCTCATACTCGTAGAACCACTCCCTATGGGGAGTGAAGTGAAAGGATGCACCTAAGTCAATCAACCATGCCTCATGATCTACATGTCTACTTGAAGAAGAAGCCAAGTACACATCCCCACCTTCATCTAAGGTGGTTTTCGCCTCTACGGAAGGAGAATCATATGATCCCTTTCCTTTCTTAGGAGCTTTATATTTATAGTCCCTTTTGAAGTGCCCTTCCTTTCCGCATTTGCAGTACACCTTTACAAGTTTTCCTAGAGATTTAGATCTCCCACTCGAGGACTTATTTTTGTTCAAGTTTTGGGACCGTCCTCGTAGAGACAAGGCATCACCATTCTAGCCCTCCATATTTTTCTGTCTCATCTCCTTTGACAGCAAGGATGCGAATATTTCATCAAACTGCAAGGCAATTGCATTTCTACCTATTACAACAACTAGACTATCCCATGATTCTGGTAGAGAACACAACAAAATAATGCACTTATCTTCATCTGAAATTTTAATATCAACAAATAATAACTAGCTTACCATAGTATTAAATGCATTTAGATGCTCTGTCACCGAGTCTCCATACACTAGTAGAAAATGAGAAATTAGTAACTAGGTGACTAAGAAAATTAGTCACTGTAACTTTTCCAAGTGAATACTACAAAAAATGAGCAATCTTAAGTGATCCAACTAAAAATGACTAACATAAACAACTAATTTAGTCTCGAGTTAAAATATGTGACTAGATAATAAGTAATACAACTACAAATGATTAACATGAATGATTAATTTAGTCTAGGAATAGAATACAAGAACCTAACAAGTACTACAATAATATAAATCAATTGTTTATGTTATTCATTTTAATTGTGTCACTTTAACAATCTAAACTTAAAAGTGATAGGGGATTCAAAGACTATTATAGATTGCTTGAAAGGTTATACTTATATAATGTACCTCAACACACCTAAATTTTTATTTTTGTTTTTTTCCTTCGCCATATAACACATAATATTTACTCTTTTCTTCCAATCTACTAGTGAATTAAGTGACGAGTGGGTTAGTGTGTTCTAATAAGAATAACAAATGCTATATGTAAAAGGTTGTTTTGCCAAATCATGAGAAAAGATTGTGTTGGCACAAGGGAGCTTGCTAATAACCATAAATGAAAACTTTTTCCAAATGAAAACCCTGTCGAAAACTAATAAAATATGATTCTATTATATAAATCCAAGAATTCTAAATGGATTGAAAGAGCTATGAACATGTTGCATCGAGGGTTAGTAGAATATAAATATAAGAAACAAAATTGCACTATTTTTATGTTATAATACCCATCCGTTGAGACATTTGAAAATTATTATTTTCATCTCTATTTTAAGTAAATATCTTATTTTATAGAAATCAATTCCATATTCCAAGGAATTCGATTGGTATAAAGGTAGAGAAGAAAACTTCATTAAAGGGAGGAATTTTTTTTTCGTGGTAGCTAGAAGCTATGTTGTAATGAATCCTGAGATGTTGTTTGTAAATTTAGAGATCAAT
Source organism: Pinus taeda (assembly GCA_000404065.3). Lineage (NCBI taxonomy): Eukaryota > Viridiplantae > Streptophyta > Pinopsida > Pinales > Pinaceae > Pinus > Pinus taeda. The sequence continues at coordinate 3,661 of APFE030336428.1, forward strand.
AAACTTTCCATGGTTTCACTACCCATTTGTTGGGCCTTGTTCATTCTATTTTTTTATGTTTAAGCATATTATTTACCACCTCTTCTTTTTCTTATTATGAATGCAATCTTTGTAGGCTAGAGCCTTATATATTCTGAGATTAGTAGAAGATAGTCTATATTACAACTTTCATGTGTTGATTTTAATCTCGAATAAAGTGTTTATGTACTGAACATAGTATAGGGAAAGGATTATGAGTTGTTTTAAACCCTTTTCATGTACTTTTAGAATATCTATTTAAAGGTTATCTTCAATTATACTTTGTTGGATTCATTCTTAGTGACCAACAAATTTATTTTCTTCATATCAAGCTAATAGGGACTACCTTACTCTCTATTAGCCCAAGATGAACTCTTTTCTCAATTCTTCTGCATTCAATCTCTTAAGTTTTGTGCTTTGTTCTTTGAGGATACAATGCCCAATGGATTAGGCTTTTGGTTTGAAGAGTTTATAGCATTTAATCTTAGTCCCTTGCATTCTCTATCCTCGTCCTTGTTTCTCCTATTCCTTATCATTTAAAAATGCCCATTGATTTTAAAGAATAGGTTGCTACTTGGTTATAATGAGCAATCAAATTTCTTGAAATTGATGTGGGAGCCCCCTTATACCCACATACCAACTTGAGCTGAAAAGTTGATATGTGATGCCTTGACATAATTCCCAGACAACTGGAAACATCTCAAGGGAACAACAAAGCTAGTGCATGCTTGTGAAATAATGATAGTGAGACATTCTCTCATGGGTTCCAACATAGCTTGGCTTCTTTGTTAAGAAACAAGGTCCCTTATTCGTGTTGTGCCATGTTTTTCCTAATAATTTGCCTCTTCATTATGATCCCACTTAATATGAAAAAAGATGATTCGTGAAATCTATTTGGACAAGAATTGAATTCGACTTAAAAGACAATATAATCTAAAGTCTCCTAAAGAAGATGCCTTATATAGGCATCGAATTCCTACTAGAGAGTCTCCACAAATAATAATTGATTGTATGCCTTTTTCTATAACCAACAAAAAACCTTGCTAGAGAACCGAGCTTTCTACTTTATTGTTTTTTATTGTTTTAGGATTGGCCACAACGCCACTTCCCTATTATCCCTATTGAGAGACACCCAATTCACCGACTACAATCAAATCTATTTTTAAATTATGCAGATATCTACATAAACATTGCTTTTTATAAATACATTTAATAAATATTAATTAAATCAATAATAATTTTTTTTAATGTAAATATAGTCAAAATACTTAAATTTCATTTCTTCATTAAAATATTTTTCCCATCTGATAAGTATTATACTTTATATGAATATACATATTGGAATAAATTACATTAAAACAAGATCGGCTGCATGGCAGCTAGTCCCTGCCTAGCTGTTCCAGCCACCACCAGCCAGAGAGCCATCTAAGCCACCTGCGATCCTTTGCAAGTTCGATCTGATCCTTTGCAGGTTAGGCAGTTCAGAGAAAGGCAAGAGCCGCTCTAGCAGAGCCTTTATAGGTTAGCCAAAGGCATATATAATATTGCATTTAAGAAGGATTGATCTGAACAGAAAAGCCAACTCTTCAAACAGTGAGCGATAGAAACTGAGATCATATCTGTATCTAAAAGGGTCATATATTTCTAGTCTAAATCCTTGCGATCCTATGTGTGGAGTGGGTCCTTGCATTGTTGGGCTAGCAATGTGAGATAAAGATCTGTCTGTTGAAGCCCAATTGTAGTCTAGAAAGCATTGGCTCAGAGTTAAATGTAACTTGTTGTAAAGCCGTGTTTCAATCATTTTAATGCAGAATATTGCCAGGATTGGAATTTCCGCATAGAAATTTTTTGAATTTGATGAGCAAATTTTCCGTCAAATGTGATCCCCTTCTAGCGCCCAAGTCCAATAATTTTTCTGGTTTGAAGTGGGATTGCACAAAAATATCAATCATTTTCATTTTTGTTTTGAGTATTTGGGAGTTCCATATAGTCAATTGACAAATTAGTTAATATATTTGTGAATAAGTAAAACATAAAAATAACTTGAAATGAAAGAAAAAGGGCTCCTACCACTCGTTTCATTTTGGCATTGACAAGATTTTACATTCACATAATTGACAATATTTTACTTCCACATAATTGATGGGCCACCATACGCGGTAGAGGCCTTGTGCACCGCAATGTGAAATTTTTCATTCCCGCGGAGTGGGGGGCCTAGCCATGACCACTACAACAAAACAGGCAATTTGCGCTAGATTTAGCATCAGATTTTAGTGCATATTTTTCTCAATTTGGATGAGCAGCCTGGCGCTAAATCTGGCTCTATTGTACAATTTTTAAAGCGTCCTTTTTTGCACCAAATTTTGTGTCTTTTTTTACATCAAGTTTTGCATCTTTTTTTATGCCAAAATTTCCATCATTTTTTGCACCAAGATTTTCATTTGGTTTTACAACATGTTTTGCTTCTAGTTTTGTGCCATTTTTTGCATCTATTTTTGCATCATTTTTTGCTTCCTCTTTTGTGGCATTCTTTGCTTCTAGTTTTGTGTCATAAATTGCATCGAGTTTTACACCATCTTTGGCATCTGATTTAGTGCCTTTTATTACATCCAGTTTGTGCCAATTTTTGCATCTGGTCTTATGCCATTTTTTGCTTCTAATTTTGCACTTACTTTTACATCTATTTTTGCACCAGTTTTTCTGCCTTTTTTTACACCATTTTTTTCTGTCCAATTTTGCACCATATGTTGAATCTAATTTAGTGCCAAATTTTGCATCCATTTTTGCATTTTATTTATCTCCCTTTTCTGCATCCTATTTTGCACCAATTTAGCATCATTTTTAACACCATTTCTTGCATCCTTTTGGGCATATAAATTTGCATCTTATGTTGAACCGTGTGCTGCATCCACCTTTGCATCCCATTTTGTGTCTATTGTTTTTGCACCAAGTTTTGAATGATTTGTTGCACCTTATTTTACATCCAATGTTGCATTTCAATTTGCATGCAAATTTGAACCATTTTTATGCCCATTTTTGCACCATTTCTTCTTCTTTTGTGTCCAATTTTGCACCATTTTTTATGTTCAAATTTGCATCCTTTTTGGTATCTAATTTTGCATCCTTTTTGGCATCCAAATTTGCATCCTTTTTTTTCCACATTTTATGTCCACATTTGCATCTCATTTTGCACCTAGATTTTAGTTTGAATTTTCATCTAGTTATGCATCATTTTTGACATCTTTGGTTTCACCCTTTTTTAGTCCCATTTTGCATCTTATTTTGTGTCTTTTCTTACATCCTTTTTGCACCCAGTTTTGCATCCTAATTTTACACTATTCTTTGCATCCTCATTTTGGTGTCCTTTTTTGCATCCTTGTTTGCGCTGAATTGGGTATCCTTTCATATGCCATATTTTGTTCCCTTCTTTGTGTCTAATGTTGCACACTTTTTTAATTTTACTGTAAAACCCTTTTTGTGTCATTGTTTGCATCTTGTTTTTATGGCTAGTTTAACATCCAATTCTACTCCCAATTTTGCATCCAATGTTACATCCAGTTTTGGCTTCTTGTTTAGAGTTTTAATTTTATTTCCATTTTTGACCCCCTCTATGGGTTCATTTTACTAATTTCATTTACATAGTGAAATATATTAAAGTTTCTAATTATCATTTTGCTGTAGGATTTAATGCATGGTTAGATGAACATAAAGCCATCTCACTTTATCCCAAAAACCTCAAATAGACCAATTAAGAGAAAGGTTGTTCTAAGGCTCAAGATTCTTAGTAAATCAAGATGTAGAGTATAGATTAAGAAAAAGAGAAGTAATTCTTGTGAGTCCTCGCACGCAGGTCTTCTTGGAGTTTTTAGTATAGATAGGAAGCACTCCTAGCTAGCTCCAAAGCTTGGTCCTACACATAAGAGAAAAAATAAAGCAATCTTCATAGCATAATATCTTGATAATTGAAAATATCATAAATGTATAAATATTATTGAATAAATAAGTATAAACCAAAATCTCATACATTCATTAGTTAATTAGAATAAGTAAAGAATCAATAGAAACATATGGAAGGAAGAAAAACTAATCTATATTAATAAAGGAGTTGGAGGAAAGTTACAACAATCATGTGTAGTTGCAGCAACACCTCCCCAAACTCCTAGCTCCAAAACTCTCCATCTCAAGATAGATCTCAGCAGCATGACAATACAAGAATTCCCATCATTTTCTCAATGGCCAAGCCTCCAATATATAGGAAAGTGAAGGCTATGAAGATTTCCCAAATTCCTCATTAGTTCAATTTGGGCAAAATCTTTTGGGCGAATAATGTTTCCTCATATAAAAATGGCCTTTTCCACTTTTTAGATGCTTTTGTGTTTAGGAAAAAGCTTCCCATGCTTTATGGCTCTTTGCCACTTTTGTATGCTTTTATTTTTTAGGAAAAAGCTAAAGATGAGGATAAAGAGATCACATTCCACCATATGAGTTTATGAAAAACAGTGTCAAATTCAAATTTTAGTTTGCTTATGTTTTAGTTTTTTTTAATCGATATTTAGTTTTAGTATTTTTTTATTTTCTAAAAAAATATATTTAGTTTTTGTATTTTTTTCTATAAGAAAAACTATATTATGTTTTTATAAAAATGGATTTTAAACATTCCACTCATGCTAAATTTGTGATTTTATGATAGGAGTTTAAATTATATATAAAAAAGTAACTTAATGCCATGTGTTGTGTCGTTGAGATGGGTATTATACATCTCTTCGTTGCTAAGTTATAGAATGTGCTCGGGTTTTCTTAGTTCAATAAAACTAATTATGTTCTTCATTATATCTTGAAATGTTCATCTTGAACCTAATAAAACAATAACGTTCAAATAGGTTTGCCTTTGTCCTTTGTAGATCTTTGTCCCCATCAATCTTGGTCCTAATAGATTAATTGTCTTATGGTGGCCTTGATTGGTCACTTCCATTAGTTGCATGCTTTATTGTTTTCTGTTAGTGACATTTTTTAGGCTTGATAATATGTTATTTAATTTATCAAAATGTGTTATTGTCCATTTTATTGTTAAATATTAATACTAAATATGTTGGTTGTTTACCATGGTTTAGCAAAACGTTCCCAAAAGGTTTATAGATTGTATTTTATAATGCAATGATTCATTGCTTGATGAAATTGTTTTGGATTTTTTTTTTTAATGATTCATCGGTTGATGAAATTGTTATGGATATTTTTTTTAGTATATTAAATTGTATGTGATAAAGTCAAAAGTCACCTCTTTTTTAGATTTTCATTGGTCAATTTCCCTTAAGGCCATCAAGTTCACCATTCAATCCCAGGTTAAGGAAGTATAGGGGTCATGAAGTAGAATTGTCCAAGCACATAAATCTTGAGACATTTTTTTTAGTCACATTATACTTCCTTTCTGTGTAAATTCTCGATGAAAATAGTCTCACGGAACATGAGGGGACTCAATAGTTAAGGAAAACAAAGACTCCTAAAAGAAAAATGGTACACAGAGCACCCATCAATAATTTTGATATAAGGAACAAAAATATTAAGTGAGGTTCTACCTCATATAATTAGCAAATGGGGGGAGGAATTTCCAAGTAGTAGTGATTGATTCTTAGAGATACTTGGGTGGAATGGTTATTATTTGAAATGATAAGGACATCAAGGTTACCAATATGTTTACCCCTTTTTGCATTATGACAATACAATTTTAGTTAATTGACATCGAGGACTACTACCATGTATCCAATGTCTATGACTCCAATATCGCAAATAGAAAACCTCTATTTGTCAATTCTATTTCTAGCACAAGTGATTTATACTCCCCATCTCCATGGATTATTGGCCGTGACTTCAATATTATCAAGTGTCTCGAGGAAAAGAAAGGATGAATCACAATGTTTAACGAGATATTTTGTGAGATATACCATTAAAGCCATAAATTAGTCTCCATTAAAGTTGTCAAGCAATAAGTATCCAACCCGTACATGTGGATCAATGAGACATAATACATGTGTGTGTGGTGACTAACTTAATACATTGTTCTAATAACTCCACAAACTTATGTATTTCACTCCATCACATAAATAGACAATAGTGTGACCTAAGTAAAACAAGAGTAGACATGAAATCCTTAGGCAACAAACATTCCCTAGATCCTCAATTAGGTGCTTAAATGATGAAGTGAAAATGCATGGGGAAAAGAGGATTTCATGATTTAACCATCACAAACATGTGATCAAGTGTGACTAGGAGTGTATATATTCATATATTTTCCAAAGAGGGAGTGAATACATGAGCTACCATTCGTTGGGCCTTATGTTTCTTTCTTTTTCTTTTTCTTATATATAGGAATTAGGGAATAAGGTTTTCATAAGTTTGGCACAACTCATATATATAACATTTACATGAATTTTCACTTCAACCATAGAGTTTAGACTTAGATAAATCATTATAGTGTATCTTTAATGATTTTGGCTTTCACTTTTTTATTTTATTTCATCACAAATGACAAAAGGGGAAATATTTTTCCACAAATCTATGAATGCTTAATCATAAAGGCATCATGAGATGAAAAAAAATTAATGATGTTATTCTCTATGAAAATGATGGGTATTCTTGAGAAAATATTATGCTTGTGGATGTCTCCTCTCTGGTTGAGAGGGGGTGAGGGTAGACACCATATTATCCATGTGTTGTGTACTATGGCCAGGACTAACAGTTGTAAGCCTAGTAAAGACAGTAGTAGGGAGAATGGTGCATTGGATAAACATATGGGACCAATATTCCTTGATAATTTGTACTTTGACTAGGACTAACTGCCATAAGTCAAGTACATTAATCCAAGATAAGAATATTCATGAGGATTGACATCTCCTAGTCTCAAATATTATGATAGTGGATTAGGAAATGATCATGTGAGGACATACCTGGTGAACGTCTTGGTGGGGTAAGTGCCTAGAGAGGCAGCGATGTCCAAATTTATGCCTCTTAACATTGTGCTTTGATCTAATGGAGAGATAAACTTATTAGTCAAGGCCTTGCTATTTTGACAATGTTGGCTATGATGATGTAAATCATCATTGATGCTTATCAATCCAGATCCCTTCTTACTTGAATATTTCAACTTGAGAGTACTTTTTGGTGTCATTATGAGTACCTCCCTAGTTTAGAGGGAGGGTCATCATCTTCATTATCCCCATCATCACCACCATCATCGTCATCATTTTTGTCATCATTTCATTATCGTCATAATCACCATTCATGTCTTCATCATAATCATCATGATTATGGACATTGTCATCAATTGTTCATAATTATAGGTATCGTAAGAAATATCATAAACCCAAAAAATGTTACGAGTGCTCGAAAAGGGTTGTTAGGACACATAATATATGCAAGAGAAAAAACAACTTTATTTTTTAGAGATGATTGATGATCATCATCATCACTACCATTATCATCGTCATTATAATTGTCATCATCCCTATCGTCATAACTAATATAATTTTTATCGCAATTGTTGTCATCTTCATCATGAACATCATAATCATCATTCATGTCATTATTGTTGTTGATGATGACCAAGATGAAAATAATGATAATGTTGATTAGATGATGATGACTTAGAAGATGACACCAAAGATAATTATTATGATTATGACCATGACAACATTTAAAAATTGGGAAGAATGGCCGAGGTCATTAGCATCGTCATCATCATTGTCATTGTAACCCCATCGTCTTTATCATCATTGTCATTATCATAACAATTGCAATTCATGTCATCATCATCATCATCATAATTATTGACATTGTGATTAGTTGTTCATAATTTTCAATGTCATAAGAAATGTCATCAATGCAAAAAATATGATGTGTGTTGGAAAAGGCATGCAAAAATGAACAAAAAAATGGGGGTGAAAATAGAAATAAAAGTGGGCGTAAACATGGGTGCAACAATGGATGTAAAATAGGATGCAAAAATTGATGCAACAAAATTCGATGCAAAAGTAGATGTATTATGAAACACAAAACTTGATGGAAATTTTGACGCAAAAGTGGATATAAAAAGGGATGCAAAAATAGATGTAAAAGTCGATGAAAACCTAGATGTATATGAGGATGCAATCGTGAATGCAAATTTAGAAACAAGAAAGGGTGCAAAGGGAGGTGTCAAACTAGGTGAAAATTATGGCACAAGAAAAATGGATGCAATAGTGGACACAATAACAGATGAAAAAGAGGATGTAAATATGGATGCAAAACAAGATGTAAAAGTCAATGCAACAAAATTACATGCAAAATTAGATGCAAAACTAGACACAAAGCTCGATGCAAAACTTGGCACAAAGGGGATGCAAAAAAATATGCAAAAGTGGAAGTAAAAAATGATTTAAAAAATGATGCAAAAGAGGATGCAAGAGATGATGCAAAAGTTGATGCAAGTGTAGGCGCAAAAAGTGGATGCAATAGAGGATACAAAAGTTTGTGAAACAAAATTAGGTGCCAAACTTGATGCAAAACATGGTGCAAAGGATGGCACAAAACTTGGCATAAAACCTAGCATAAAACTTGGTGTAAAATCTGGTTCAAAACCTATTACAATACTTGGTGCTAAACTTGATGTAAGACTTGGTGCAAAACTCGGTGCAAACTTTGCATCAAGTTTTGCACCATATTTTATAAATGGACACAAATAGCACCAGAAATCAGTTCTAGACTCAAAAAAGGAAGCAAAAAGGGATGCTAATCACAAGGTTTTGTTGTAGTGGACAACAGCAGATGGGAGTCCTGACATATTTATATAATCCGCTTCCTTCGCAATGACCGCATGGGAGGGTTGTGAGTTACCCATATTGAAGAAATTTGAAATTGCGTAGCAACCGACCAACCAATTGCACAGATCAACCATCAATCGACACGTTGACCCTTACTCAATTGAAATCTATGAAACAAGTATATGATAGTTTAAAATGAGCCTAATAGCTAACTTTTCCAGAAAACGACATTTGGCCTGGACTCTGCTCCTCGTGACAGTTGTTCTTTCACACCTACCTTCTTCCTCCAGATCGCTCCACATACCCTATCCCATGGTCTCTATTTCGAGGTTTCATATCTATGGTGAGCTCCGCTTCACCCAAACCCCAACCTCCCACTGTGCTTGTTATGCCCTCACTCAGTTAGACGCTCTATTTCTGGAGTGTGCGAGCTCGTTCTCGATGGCTTATGCCAAAACCCTTGTTCTATGTTCACCAAATACTACGGTTGTGAGCTTTCAAGTGCATTCACAGATGTGTTGATGGCGTGCATTGAGCACACAGAAGATTCGTCAAGAATCAAGGGCATTGAGAACAGGTGGTGTGTTAAGTGAGTGTATTGAGCACAAGTGGTGTATATAGGAAGGAAACAACTGACAGGCAACCATCCCAGGTCAATAAGAATCATTGAAACCCTATGCTCCCATGCTTGGAAGGTGCTCATTGCAAATTCCAAGGACAATCCCCATAGAGAGGGCCGTATTATAATGCCTGCCCTTTGATTTTCAATCGACACAAAATTCGGATTGTGTTATGGACTGTTGTGGGAAGAAACAGACGTGCTGATACAACACAGTTGCTAAGATTGTCGCTGGCGCTGGAGTTCTCTGTTTTATCATTAGAGAGGTCAGAGAACCGCACATTTTCAAAGGCCAAATCCCCATGGGCTGCGAGAAAAGCCTCTCAGAGGAGCAAGAGGTTCGATCTTGACTCAGACGGAAGCCTGACGCAATATAAAACTAATCGAGGAATGGCATTTAGCAACAGAGGTATCACACATGATTCCTTTTAATTTTCAATGATATTATCCAATGTGAGTGTGTAATAATCATGAATGGTTTTCGGAATTGAAAGCCTGTGATAATCTGACTGCGTTGTAAGAATATTATTGCAGTTGGAGTCTGCTATGGAATCACCTGTTAACAACGACATACAATATCCATTTGACTAAAAAAGTTCTTGATTCCTTTTGAATAATAGTTGTTTTCTATCTAAATTTTTCCAACTTGTAATGCACAGTATGTTATAAATTTTTTGGCTTAGTGAACATATGGCCTATATAAGGCTTGTTAAGTGATGTATACTATTGAAAATTGTAACATGGACTACTGATTGCATTTTATTGACTCAGCCACATGGGTTTTTTCTTGTGTTAAGAAACAGTACAGGAGTGGATTGGTCTCATATAGACCTGCACGACAAGTTTTGCAAAAGTGCAAAGCATTCAAGAAAATGTTAGCTTTCGATAGAAAAATTACCTGCCAATTTCAAGAAGACTATAATTTGATTATTGATCTAGAAATAATTCACATATGCATGAATTTCAAATTATGATGTTGGAAGGCAGAAAATTTAGAAATTAGCTGGTTTTTTTTTTTTAATTTATGGAAAGGAGTAATGAATTCAGATCACTGACGTGATAGAGCATCTATGGTTTGGCTTTATAAAACATATACAGATTTATGTGCTAATTCTTGCTAATTCTTTAGTTAAAATAGTTAAAAGATTTTCAGTATTTAAGTAGAAAAAGTTATAATCTTGCCATTTTGAACTAAAAATTGCAACTTCACCGTAGTTAATCTTGCCATTTTCCATTTGCGAAGGTGTGGACCATTTTGCTGACTACACTGATGTTAATACAAAGGTAGTTTATGGTAAAATATTTAAATGAAAATACATACCTAAAAGCAATTCTCACTCCACTTCTTGAAACAATTCTCACTCCACTTCTTGTGTGTTTCAGGTGATTCAACAACATCAAGGTAAGTTGCTACAGGGCATTCAACAACTTCAAGGTAAGCTGCTACACTGATTGAAAAGTCCATGGTCTGGTAAGCTGCAGTGACAGTGACTGAAAAAGTCTATGGTCCATGCTGCTACAGTGACTGAAGAGTCCATCTTGGATGCATGCCCCAGGGGACGCTTTAGTTACCCACTCAAGAGTCCATGTTGGATGCATGCCCCGGGTGACCCTTCAGTTACCCATTGGTTGATCTTACAGAACAGACCCTCCACCTTTGGCTAGCAATAACAAACAGATCGGAGAGAGACCAAAAATGTTAAGGCAAGCAAGATGCTTTGCTTTCATTTTAAGGCAGGAAAGTAAAGTCGGTTGCTCTCATGCAAACTACAATTTTGACATG